>JAPDSC010047365.1:4865-102501 GCA_026290005.1 Latrodectus geometricus
TATATATATATATAATTATTATTAGGAAAAGTTGAACAGTTTCGAATCATATTCATTCCATGACAAGTGTAAGGTATAAGTGAATGGTATCTAAAGTATTGTTATAAATGTTTGCACAAAGCTCTCTAGTAAATGTTCCATTATAAAAATTATTAACTTCATTTAAAGCAATATTTATTCAAGAATAATTTAACAACCATTATTTAGGCTATAGAAAAGTCAAATTAGTTGCATAATGTACTTAATGCCGTAATTCTATCAAAGAAAATGGATTGAACTATTAAGAAATGTTTAACACAGTAATTCTATAAATTTTCTCTTTCATTCTTTCTTTTTTTTTTTTTTAAATCTAAATTATATATTGTTTCTAGTTTTTGCGTATAATATAAATTTTAATCCCTTTAAATATATTAAATTTTGCAGCAGTATATAGATTATACAGATTTTTTTTATTCGCTATAAAAGCACTTAAATACTTCTCTTGCACTATAAATATTTTTATGTCTTTCAAATTAAATATATATACGTTTACTTTTCACATTTTCTATAGTAATGGCCTCTCATTCTTGGGAATAGAAAATTCCAAGTTAAGTCCTCGTTATTATTTGAAGGAATGGAAATGAATGTTTCGAACTTGCTTTTGTGTATCGTTAATCTTCGTAAGTGCTAAGACTTTTCTTTTGATTTTCTCTTTTATCACAAGTAAATACATGCCATTATCAATAGGAAATAATTTTATATGGGAAAACATTATGGAAGTTAAAAATAATCTTCAAATACAAGGCCCTCCAAATAAATTTTTAAAAAAGATAATAACAATTCACGATTTTCAATTTCTGATTTAAAAATATACTTGAACAGTGTTCAGATGTCTTGAAACAATTAATGAATTGATGGAATTTAAATGAATTGATTTGTTGGAAAATCAAAAATTATTTTTATAATTATCTTCTAAAACAAATACTGAAAGAAAATTACAATTATAACGTAATTAAATAATAAAAATGAACTTTTATATCATCAGTCATAAAATTATTAATACATTTATAATAATTGTATATATTTGATTATATTTTTCTTCTTACTTTGAAAAAATATTTGATTTTAATGCAAAACATTTCGTAAGACGAAATCAAATTATGAAAGCTGAATCCTTATTTATCTGCAGTTTGAATGGCATAAATATAAATAAATTTGTAAATACATATTTTGCCTGATTAGGAAAGTTTGATAGTTTGTCACTAATATCATGAAATACTAAAATGAAATTGTGCATAAATTTCAAATACATTCTTTTGCAAAATAATTGAAGCACCATGAAAGAAGTGGTTGTTTTTAATGAATTTGAATATGTGTATAGCTTATACACAAATGATAAAATGATTAAAAAATCAAGGTCATAGTACCTATTCTTGGCTCACAATCACCAATTGAGTGAAGTTATTTGATGGTCAGTTAACCCCAGATGGTCATCCATGCTTGAATACTTCGAGACAAGGAGTGGTGTCATCCTGCAATTCATTCTGCCAGGCGTTCATCTATTGTTGCTCCATATCTGCGATATTTTGTGGTGGTCTATCATGTACCAGAGATGCTTTATTAATAAAGGTTCTGGTGACCTTACTGGCCCAGGAAGAGTACCAACAGGTTTTATCTAATGGAAACTGGCCCGAAGAGTACCTGTAATGAAGAGTAATGCAACAGGCCACAGGATGGTATCAACATATCGTTGAGCTGTTAATGATGTACAAATGATGACTAAAGTTGATCTGCTGTCATAAGAAATAGCGTCTCAGACCATCACACGAGGAATTATGGTTCCATGACTTTGTAAGACAAAGGCTGATTGAGACTGTTTGCACCTTACACTTCAGATATGAACAAGGTCGTCATCTGTTTCAAGAGTGAAGTCGGATTCATGCTGAATACTATACGATATCAGTTTTGTGGCAGCCATGATGATAGGCTACGACATCACTCCAAATGATTACGCTGATATAGTGGAGTCAAAAGCAAACGTGACTTAAGGGCCTCTGTGAGCTTAACTCCTCCTTAGACAAGCTCCTTGAGATGGTGGACGGTACCACGGGAGGTAAAGACGAGGATGTAGTGCGTTGAATAGTTGATAATGGTAACGTTGGGGTGTTTAGGCCTGGTGAACAACCATCATATCTTCCCTCCCATTTGTGATGTTTGGCCTCCCAGGACCTTCATTTCATCGGTAATTTCCTTGTAGCAGCTATTGCTGCCAATATCTTTGCACAACAGTGTCTTTAAGATTTAGTGGACTTTTGCTAGGTATGACCATCCAGATTCATGCTATTTTACAAAGCGACCACATTAGAAATCGCTTATTTGTTAGTAAGGTCTTCAATATCGTCGTAATGGCATCTTTAGTTACTTCTATACGAAATTAAAATGCAGCAACAAAAAATGGAGTTTCTTGTCTCTGTACTGGTTATATACCTTTCGCGTTTCTCACTAGAAATGTGCTCTATGATAACAATTCTAATTCATTTGTCTTGACTCATTAATCATTTGCTTGTTTAATCAAGATATTTTTAAAAACCAAATTTTATATCCATGAAGTTTTTCTTGGTGCTTTAATTTCTTACAAAAGAGTATTTAAATAAACGACCGGAAATTTATAGATTCAACCAATTAAACTAAATTAAAATTTAATGACCATATTTGCTAAAATTCAATATGAAAAACTCTTGAGTACTTAGAAATAATTTTCTGAATACTAGTTTATTTAATATTCAACACGTATCAACATTTCTAAAATAAGCAACCCCTCAGTTTTTTTTTCTTTTTTTAAATTTTAACATTCCAAATTTCATATTTTTCCATAATTAAAATTTATTACATATGGGTAACTTTATTTGCCCAAATTTTAATTTGTTATTCACTTGTTCGGGATAATTTTGGCAGTATACAAATTATAAAAATTAAATAAATAATTAAAGAAAGGAAGATTTCGAGAACCTTCTTCTTTTTGATTTGTGACCTTTGTTCTACATATACAAATGTTTTCATATCGAAAAAAAAATTTAAGTTTTAAAATTTGTATTAATTAATGGAGAAACTGCATAGAAAATAAAATGTATCAACTTGCTTTAAATAATATCTTTACTCATGAAGAATATTTTATGTATGGTAACACACACCTACATGTTGCCACACAGTGAGATAAGAAAAGACATTCTAATAAACTTCTAAGAAGTGTTGGCATACCCGCTATCCTCTTCATATAGTGCATCAACGAGCATTCACATATTTTTCATACAGTATGGATGAAGTGCTTTTAATACTGACAAAGAAATAAGAATTTGTTTGGAGGAATATTTGGAGTGGAAACTGTGGGATACCTACCAGCGGGATATTCAAAATCTTGTTGAACATTCAGAAAAAGTTGTAAACAACAACAGAACATACACTTTTAATTTTTTAATTATTTAAAGGTTTTTTAATCAAAAAAAAGTTTTCTTTAACTTATAAAATGGGGTGGAAATTAAGTCTTTAATCCACTATAATAACCAATATCCATTTTTAAATATTTTCAAAAATAATTATCTAGATAATCGATATTTTGCAATGAATTTTAAACTACTCTTAAAATAATTTGTTTAACAAACAAAAAAAAAAGATCAACTAATTAGTTTACCTATTTCCTCATCCAATTTTGTAAACTAATATGATACTTTTAGCTCATTTCTAATTTTGAAGTCTAGATTTAAAACTCAGATTTGTTAGTGTTTTTCGAGCACTGAAATTGTATATCAATGTAATCACTGATAACTGCAGATTGCAAATTGTTCTCTAGACATATTTGTTAAATACTTTAAAATGTAATAGGCCTAGTTTTAAAATAACATCTATTCTTCTAAATACTGTGCAAAAAAACAAGCATTAACATCAAGACATGAAATTTAAAAATCGCTTCGAGATGAGTAAAAAATATTAGCAAAATGAAGAAGTTGTGATGAATTACCAAACTAAATTGAACTTTCACTAAAAGTTTGAAAAATGACATTGAGATTTAGATGGCTAGTATGAAATATGGTTGAATCAAAATGAAAATTTGTTTCTTACTCAAAAAAGTTGTTGAAGTTAAAACGGATTATTTCATCGACACATCACATATGAAAGCTATTAAAATCCCCACCTTCTGATTAATCAAACATTGGAAACTTGTATTTCTTTTAAACTTGTATTCTTTGATAGTGAATAAATCTCTTGAAGTTTATTTCTTTTCTTAATTTAAAATCTCTTGACATATTTGATTCCATGTATTTAAAATAGAATAAAAAATCTTTGAATTTGTTCTATTTTATTATAGGTTCGAAACTTCTTGATAGCCAGCAGCAGAGTGAAAGCTATTATTGCACCAAAACGAATTTCTCTGAAATCATTGCTTGTGGAACGACATATTATTTATAGATTAAAAAAATGAAAGAACAATTCTGCTGATGACAGTCAATTGAAATTTCATTTTAATGAAATAAATTAAGCAACTGGAATTAGCGTAATTGTTATTAGTACGAAATGAAATCTATAGAAATTATTTTTTCATAAATAAATAAAATTCAGTAGAATTGGTTATAACAAATAATTTTAAAATTTTTGAAAGTGTTTGCGTGTAGAATCATTATATTCTATAACAAGCAAATAAAGAAACCTTATGGAACATTAACTTTATTTCTATGGTTATCCAGCAAAATATTAACATTGACTACACAGTAATACAGCACACATAATTCTATTTTGAAAACATTAAAATGTGGTTTTCCTTACAAAATTATGAAAGATAAGAATAACTTAAGCAATATTTGGATGCTATTTTGCATAGTAAATAAATAAAGATCATATTGTGCGAACATATTAAAATAAGTGAAATATCATGACTAGAAGTGCTTGAACAAAGTAGCATAAAAAACTATAATATTTTAAAATATTTATTGCAGGAGCAATCTATTTCTTTCTTCTTTTATATAGTGTTATTAAAAACATTGTTTTCTGGAAAATATTTTATAGGACCCAAAACAAACAAATCAAAATGTCTGATTAAGAATTCTGACCTTTATCTCTGAACACCATAATAAATTCGAATCATACGCATCATATGTTTGGCTTACGCAAAAATATGTAAATATGTGCACAATTTAAAAATCTGTTGAGTTCAAATTCTTTCAATGAGCATTAGTGAGAATCATTGTTCCCTTATCGATGTTTTGGTCATAAATACTGTTTCAAGGTTTAAAAGCTAGAATTAAACAATAATTTAACTAAGAGTATTCTCTCTTAAAAAGTAAGAATAAAATTTCCACATATATCAAACATTTTATTTAAAATCTTATAATAATAATTCCAATTTTAAAGCACATTTCTATTTCAGCTACTTATTCGCAATGTATACATATTTTTTGATTATTAGATTCAAATGATTTCGTTCAAGAATTTCCATTAATTCGTCTGATAGGTAATCATAAGAAAATATCAAGCCATTTCTAATAATTGTTTTATAAAAAGTTTCTTATTAAAATTTACTTCCAAAATATAATTTATGTTACATTGTTTGCAACAATATTTAAAATACAGACATCTGATTCTGCTCTAAGAGTAAAATCTGAAAGATTCCAAAATCATTGCAATGAAATTTTGTTTTATTGAAACTAAAAACTAATTTATCATCAAAAAAGGGAATTTATAAAATTTATGATAATGAATTGTAAAATTTTTAAGGCCTAATAGTAAATAAAAGTTTGAATGAAATATTATATAAAATGTTCAAGAACTATGAAGTTGTTCATTAATTTATAACTTTATAAAAACATTCTATATTTTTCATTCCATCTTAATAATTAAGCATTTTAATTTAAACAATTAACTCTTCGACCAGTATTTAACATTTAAGCACCTATCTATACAATCTCATACATATTATAAAAATGTATCTATTTTAAGAATATCATAATCAATACTTCTTTTAATTTCATTTATTGTGTATAAAATGTGAAAGTTGGAGAGCAAAATCATAAATCACCATTGCATGATATGTAAATCCAGTTTAACATGTACAAAATTGAAACTACATGACATCAACTTCAGTATCTCGACACTGGCACACATATATACCCATCCAATAAAATATCGTTAGCTATAAACTGGCCCCAATGATTCACTGAATCTTATCTATGCAGTATAATATTTTACTGATATAAAGTATTTATTGTGAATACAAATATGCATATTGGAATAGCCAATTTGAATACACACCTCTAACACTAAACACATGCGCATTGTATGGCACTGTATAAATTTTCCATTGAGCTGCACAAGTAACATCAGACATATAATATATTCATGTGAATAAAAATGAAAACTTTATATTCACAAAATTTCACCATCTACTTTACTGAAATTATATTTCAGTATTTCCAAAATTAATGAATACTCATCTGGTACACAAAGATTTAATTTTCTATTTAGATTTCTGTAATAAATAAATTAAAAAGAAAACATTTATAAGTAGAGATTTATACATCTAAACTCTTGCAATTAAAATGTTTCTAAAACATAACAAAATATTTGCACTGATTGAAAAAGATTTATGAGTATTCAAAAAGGAAAAGTATATTTGACATTACTTGAATAAAATACTTTTGTTATAGAAATTTCTTAAAAAATTTGAAAATATGAAAACTTTACTCTCCATATTATGTTTGACTGAATTTTCAACTTTGTGTATGCATGTTTCTGCCTTTCACATCCAAGCACTTTGCACTACCATTCGGAGAATGCCATTTAGTAATGTCTGGTGAACTTCGCTTCCCTTTTTCATCCAAATCCTCTTGAGAGTGTGAAGTTCTATCGCAAATTGTTGGAAGAAGATTCAAATTAGCTGCAGAAGTTGCAGAGCTGTGAGAAGCACTCAAGAACCCTCTGCTACTTCTATCCTGATTACCACCAAGGTTGATGATGATGTTCTTATATACAGCACTTCCAGGAGTGTCATCGCTACCAGTACTGGCACTTTCTTCAATGATGGATGAAGTTGCATCAATAAGACTATCCTGACTAACCGTAGGAGAAAAGCTAGCTTCTGAAACCCCTTCTTGTGGTAATCCCAAAGATGTTCCATCACCGATCACAGCTTGAAGTTTATTGTATTGGGATTTTTTACCCAAAAGTTGGAGAGCTTTTGTTCGTTTCATTTCTTTTAATGAAATAACTTCTTCCACGTCGTAATCAATCAAATCATTCTCTTCCGACATTTTATATTCTACTTCCACACGATCGTCAAAATGACGGCTTCTTGACCTTGGTCTGCAGCCTGATTTCGATGAGTAATTAGCATTATCAAATCCTGCAGACATTTGGTTGGCATCACAAGTAGAGTAATGCCTGCAACTATCTCCAAACAGAGGATGTTTATGTTGACAAATTCCTGACTTTGATGATGCATTTCCGTATTTCATGTCATCTTCATCATCTGAGCGTAAAGCCCTTTTTCTGAGAGATGGAAGTAGTGCTTCTAATAAATCATAGGATGTCTGACATGCCACATCTTCCATCTGGGCACCGACTTCTTCAGGCACCTCCTCTGCATAAGCTTGTTTAATCATACCGACAAGTCTACGTTTGTCATGTGCTCCACCTGGTGAATCTTCACCACTAGATGTACTGCGCTGTACTGGTAAAATAGCTGATCCTATACCAGGAAAGTTGAATGAATCGGTTCTTCGAAGTCTAGTTCTTCTGTCCAATGCTTCAGCTGCTCGTACTGCTCGAATATGTTGAGCAACATTAGCTGCAATTTTATCCTGTTTACTTATGCGTAAGCGTACAAAGAAATTCATGCTTGGCCGTCGACTAGCATTTGGCTCTGGTTTCTGAATGTTTCTTTGAACAAGATCCAATGAAAGGTTTCTGAAATTTTTAAAACCATTATAAAGAAATTTGCATTGACAGAAAAAATTTAATTAAAAAACAGAGACTTAAGACACTGCTTTCTCAACAAAATGATATTTCATTAGCAATAAAACTTCATCTGGTAAGGAATAAATTGTTATTTTGTCATAATTATAAAGGTATAAGGAAAAACAAATTCAATAATTTAAAATAAAAACGCAAGAAAATACAAGTCATGAAAAATAAGTTATCTAATTTTTCATAAATAATGGGTAATTACAGTTAAATTTTATTTATAGAAGTTAGTTCATTTAAATTAAGGATTAAATCAGTTAATAATTATTAATGAAAATTAAATACTTTACTTTAAACAAACGAAATATTTTAAATATAAAGAAATAAAATAATAAAAATAAAGTAAAATGTATTTCTTATTTATGCAATACTTGACTTATATTGAGTGAAAAAGCAAATAAAGAAATCATAAAAAATAAATCATACCAAACACATGCAAATGCCATCATATATATATTTGACCTTCAGTGTTCGTTTCCTATATCGTCCTATTTCATATAAAATATGTTAACCGCATCACTTACATTGAAATAAATAAATTTAAACAAATGAACAAAATTAAAATCACATGAAAAATAAAAAATAAGTAGATAAAAGGTTTATAAGTAAGCAATAAACAACAATCCAATTAAAATGTAAATCACTTCTAAAGTTTAAAATGTAATTCGTTTAAAATTAAGTTTAAAATTAAAGGTAAAAATGTAAATATTCCAACAAAAATTATGAACCCTTCTGTTTGTAAATTATATTTAATAATTTAGATGTTTTAATAACTTCTATCCATATCAGATTATATTTTAAAATTTTGTAAAAATAATGTTCAAATATATTATATTTTGAAGTCAAATATCATGGGATTAATTTCATAATAAAAATATGTATTTATTATCAAAGCTTTTTAACTACTTTTGTTTTAAAAAAATAAAAAAAATTCGTTGTTTTATAAAAAGCACTTAAGATTTTTAATTTTTCGAATATATATAAAAATTCAGTTTTTCTTCTGTTTAAAAATATTCTCATACCGTGGAGATTCTAAACTGAACTCTGATGTGGAATGTGAAGAATTTCTAGATACGGTCGCAGGAGTTATAGGATAACCTGTAAAGAATAAGAATAATAAAACATTTTCCAAAACTTATTTTGGTGTAGTAAAATATTGTAATATATTTCAACATTATCTACTTTCCACAAAAAATATTAGTGTCTTAAAAAATTTGAAAAGAAATATTACTTAAAAATAATTAAGATACGCTTCAAGTGCCTCGATTCAATTCCTTATGAATGGCCTATTCATAATGAAAGGTTAGATAAAATATAGGATCACATACATTAAAATGAAATTTGATGCTATGGCAAAAATTTACTAAATTATCAAACACCCATAATTAATTCATATCGATTATACTTTAAAATTAATCAAACAAATTAATTTGAAATATTCTACTTAAAAATGATAAGGTAAATATGTATTAGCATCGTTTTAAGTTATTTAGCTCTAACATCAGCTATAATTCGACTCTAAAGAATTTAAAACTATTATTTTCCATTATAATTTGTTGAAATACCAATATTCAGCTGTTATTTCTAATTTAAGACAGTTTTTAATGTCTTATAAACTTACAAAAATGTTGCACTTCCATTTTCAAAACTATTTTGGAAAAATTAGGAAAAATTTGGGGAAAAAAATAATAGTGTTTGGAATGATTAATTCTAAATTTTATTCTTCTGCGAATTAAAATTTTTAAAAATTGAAGAAATTTTTATTATTTGTCTGAAATAAAAGTAAGAATCAAATCATAGTGATACTGAAAGGTAATATCACGATGATTTGATTACTTCTATAATAAGAGTTCTTTAATAATTATCAATCATCAAACATATTTATCATTTAAGTAAGTTTATTTAACTCTGAATTTAAATCACAGATTCACAGAAAAAATTTAGGCAAAAGTAATATTGGAAAACAGGTTATAACAACCGTCGTTTAATATACGCACCAGCCTCTAAAACATAAAATTTTATAAATTATATTACAGTAAAAAAAAATATAATAATAATGAAAAGTTGTTTCAATTTTTAATGTTTTATTGAACATAAAATTTTATACCCACTGATATTCATTTTTTTAATCAGATAAATAATAATATATAGTTTATTCACATAAATTCAGTATGTTTATTTATTTTTCTTTAATACTGTAAGAGATTAGAGTTTATGAAGGTGCTGCATAGACTAGGATATAAAACGGGTACAGCTGCAGGTTTCTTGTAGTTGAGAAATTTAATAAAGATGTTTTACCCTGACAGGGTAGTCCCTGTTCAATTTCAGTTTAAGGTTTGATATTATTTTATTTTATAATCATGATATTTAACTATCCATTAGGTAATTAAACCATTCTTCAAATTATTCAACTATATGTCTTGAAAACTGGTTAAATCTGATTGAAAATTATGCATGAATTATCAATAAAGAGCCATTTAATTCATCAATATTAATCAGTAGCAAAATGAAAAATTAAATCTAAGTTTTATAAAGATTAAAAATTATCAAAGTAATAATAATTAAATTAATTTTTACTATAATTTAAATAAGATTAGCTATCATTAGCTATCATTTATTTTCTATATAAGGTTTAATATATCAAAATTCTACATTGAATTGAACATTTAAACTAAATAATTACATTTCTTCCGACAAATACAAAAAAGTTTAAATATTATAACAAAGTAGATAAAATCTTAGTTGTGTGCAAGATTTTAGTCTGTTTCTTCCGTTTATCAGAATCGACGTAAATAAACTGAAATATAATATCCTCATTAAGGTCACATTAATGTGTTTGAATGGATTGAATATTTTTTGTGTTAATTAAACAAGTTCTCTCACATTAATAGATTATACACATATTTTGATTTCTTAATTAATGAATAACTGGAAAACAAAAATTAAAGAACTTACCTCTTCCTATATGGCAGCGTACATCTTTGGCAGTAGTAAAAGCACTCCTATTATTCTTCTCAGGACGAAATAATATGATGTAGATTTTTGGAAAAAACAGAAGTATAAGGGCAACGATCGCACTGAAACTTATGCATAGGCACATCGTTATAACCTTCGAACTGCTACCGAAATAAATCGGCACGAAAGCCACCCAAATTACGAGAGTTGTATACATGGTAAACCCAATAAACTTAGCTTCATTAAAATTTTCTGGGAGATTCCTGGTCTTAACAGCATACACTGTGCACATGGCAATTAAAAAGAAATCAAAGCCTAAAGGAGCGATGATTCCAAGGGGAGTAGTGTTGCATATAAGATTGACTTTATCTAATGCAGGATATTCAAACATCCAATCTGCAGGTTCCAAAATAAGCATGGCTGCTATGATGCAAGATTCAATGGATATTAGTAACCACGTAATAACCACTTGGGCAGTAGCGCTCATAAATCTTGGCTTTTTAGTTATTATCTTTTTCTTACTACCTGCAAGAATTCTTGCTATCCGATTTGTTTTGGTTACCAGAGAGGCATACATCATAGCAAAACTCAGAGCTGGTAATATCCTGGTTAACATGCATGACATACGAGTTGGTTTTGCTAGAAGGGGGAAAGTACATCCATGACAAAGGTACATGCCAACAAGTATCACATAAGAAAGTTCTCTGGTGGAAGATTTAACCACGGGAGTGTTGTTGTGCATGATGAAAACTACCATAGTGAAAAAAGTTGCGATAGTTCCCAAAACAGCTATTGTGACGGCGACAATTGCCGTAGTATCGCTCCACTGGATGTAAACCTCAGGAATTCTGTAGCAATCTGAAAGAAATATTTTAGAAGTCATTAAAAAAACACTAAAAGTTATTAAATATTGTATTTTCATATTGTCAACAACAGATTTTAACCTTTATATTGAATATATTATGGAGAATAAAAGGAAATATTATTTGCACTATATCAGATTTAACAACACGTAATAGGCAGCATAACGGTAGAAGGTTGTTTTAAGGCTTTTTAATAGACACTGCGTATTGACTATTCATATATAGTGAGCCATATATGTCACAAGAAAGAAACCCGGAAAACTCGCAAGTACCCGCCAAAGAAGATGTTCATACTTATGATATAAGCGCAGTATACATTGTATACTTTTCAGTAATGGCTAAGATCGAACCTCGCATCTTATGAGGAAGAAAATTTGTCTTACATACCAATGAAGGAAAAATATTTCTTTATAAAAGTATGGATGAAAATTCATCAAAACAATATATTTGGTCCAATGCGTTCAACAATTTTGACAGGAATTTTACGAGTTATTTAAAAAAATGTATATATAATAGAAATATCATTCAAATTTGGGTTCTTTATGTAAGAGTTTTTGTCTAAGACTTATAAAATAAGTGGTTAAACAAGGAATTTATGGGAATGTTTTATTTATTATGTTGTTTGAATAAGACCAACTTATAGCCTTTTCCATAATAAGAGCTTTGAATCTAGAACATATGCAAATTTTAGATTTAAAATTTTTTATAGCTTTAAATCTAAAATTATATAGCAAGATTCTTCATAATTTTGAATTGGCATGTAAATTATAAAAAGCAAAACCAAATACTATTATTTACGTATTTCTAATTTATATAACAATAAATTGTAATGCATAAAATTAATATTAAAATTTACGTTAATAATTACTTTTTAATTATATGGCGTCCATTGAAACTTTTACTAGTAAAAAGTAGTTTTTATTTTAAATTCTCAAAAAAAAAATCGAATAATCTTATAATAAAGTTCATTTGGATAAATTGAAATTCTTACTCTGCTTTAACTGGCTCAACTTGTTCTTATTGGACCTTGCACCATAAAACCCAACCAACCAATTACTCTACTTAAGTTAGATATTGAAAAAACATAGCAAAACTGGTTGCTATATCGTTCGTGATAAATAAGCGAACAGAATTTTAACAAGCATAATATATCATTTTAAATTTTTTGAATACCTTTTTAGATAGTAAGATAACGTGAGTATTTTGTAGAATTTAGTCAACAATTTTTTTGATGTTTCATTTAAAGCTAAAAAACCATTTTCTTTCTTATATAGATATATAAGAGCGTCCTTCACAACCGGAGAAGTTTCACCCCAAACATTGATTAGAATATTTATTCCGAAATTCTTAATCATTGTTGAATACTGAATTTCATGTAATATCGTTATGAAAGTCAGACAATTAATTGGAAATAGAACTTTTGGTTTGGTTATCTGCAAGAAGAGGGGTAAACATAGAGATAGGATGTAGTATTCGTGTGGGAGAGTAAAGAAGTGGTGGTGGGTTAGTTTTCATTGCCATTGGTAGCGGAAGTCCTGCTCTCGGTCGATATAAGCTATTCATCTTTTAAAAAAAAGTGGATAAATGTCTAAATTAATGTTTGTGTGTTAATATGTAATAAATGTGTCAAGTAAAAAAAATGTGTTTTCAGATGACAAGATCGTGAGAACATTACACTCATTATTTATAAATGAAACTCGTTTAAATTTAATTGAAAAAAAGAGAGAGTAAGATTTTCCTCTTAAATTTTTTGTTTCTCGTTTTCAATAAAGTACCTAAAAGATAGGTGTTGATCATATTTACATTTCTTAATAAAAACTTTTCAGTGGATAACAAATTGCACTTAAACTTGACGATTTGGCATTTTTATCACGGAATACTGCATATTTTTATAAATAATATTACAAACATTATCGGTGTTAGATTATTAATAATTCATTTTAATAAATTCTTTTTAGATAGAATAAATAAATTAAATATTTTTTGAAATTGTATATTATAACACTGGATGAAGCAAAAAAAAGTATTTCCTTAATTTCATATTTTTTCTTCTAAAACTTTGGAATATTTTAGAATAAATAGAAATTAAACTTAGAAAATACTTAAACATCACTCAGCCGTGCAACAAATAAAATACTGTTTATCGAATGATTTACTTATTGATTTAATTCCTGTTATTGGGCATGGTTTAAATAATATATTTCATAAAATAATTTTTTATTATAGGAAGGCTATGCAATTTTCTACATTCTTTCTTAAATTTTTATTCTTCACATTTTCGAAGTTATTTTAATCAAATTTTTAAGATCAGTGCATCGCACCATTTATGAGATAAGCGAATCTTAAATATTTCTGCATCAAGAAATAATCTAAATCAAATAGGCGATGACGTGTATAGTTTGCATATGTTAGGCCGCTGAAAAATTGTCTTATATTATTCAGATACGGTTGTAATAGAAAGAATATGTACGTTCGTGTATGCATGTATATATGTATTAATGAATATACTTATGTTAATTTCAGCATGTCTCAGATATATTTAAATATTTTACCAAACAGTACATTTTAAACTTCCTTGCAGGTATTTTTATTTTTAAAACACATACAAATAATTTATAGTATAAAAGATACAAACAAAATGACAGAAACAATTAATGATTTTGAAAATAATTCTATCAAACTTTAAATATTTATTGAAAGAAAAATATAACAAATGGACACCTGATTCTAGAGTTAAAGTAATTATATTTTCAGTATCACACACACACAAATTTTTTCCATACCAATATTTATAAACGTCACTTGGATATAAACGATAATCTCATTTCATCACTTCCAATTACATCAATTTACAATAAATTTATCTTCTTATTAGGCTCTTCAAAACAAAAATGGCAGAACATTTTTCCTCATAATATCGTTAATCATTTAACTTTGCACTGATGAAATTTAACGACACATATTTACTTATTAAAATTCCGCATAAATTACAAAAATGGATTAAATGGCTAACTCAATAATATCTTTCAAATTATCCGTAATTTATTACTTCTAAACTAACAAGTGTCAAGTGGTCAATTATTTATGTAATTTATTTCCCTCGTTTGCCATTAAAATTGACATAAACAAACTTTTTTTCTTTTAGCTTTATTCATTTTCCATAAAAATAATTTCATTATCGTTTCAGATATACTTTATCTTCTTTAATATCTTCCAAATGTGCTTAGAAATATTTATTCTTAAATACAGGATACGTTGAGAAGAATGCGATTGAAAAGATATTGTTTGTTATTTCAAAGTTCTGTATAAAATTTTATTAATCGTCAAAGTCAATGTTTAATGAAGAATAATAACGGCCTAAAAATAATATTATAATAAAAATAATTATAACGTAAAATCACAGAAATCATCGAAGTTGATAGGCATGTTAGCTGCTGTAAAATCGCCCGTGAGCTAAAGATTGACCATAAACAGTTTTTTATAATTTTTGAATAACGCGAATACGAAACAATTTACATAATGTTTTGAAATTCACGTAAAGTAATGAATTTCTTTTCCCACAAATTATTATGTATATGCATAAATACATTTGAAATTTATTCTAAATGTATAAATAAATATTTAATTGCTAGTACTTTAAAAATACTCTATACAATCATTAAAATGATTATTTTCTAAAAGTATAAAATTCATAATCTGAATTTATGATGCAATATATAAAAATAAAGATATAATAAACACATTGACCTTTAACCTCCGGAAATGACACGTAAGTTTCCTGAAATGAGCTGATGCTATTAAAAAGTAATAATAAATTAGCTTTTAATTTACTAATTGTACCTTCTGAAATTCAGTGTGAAAAATTAGAAGTGTTTAAATTGGCATAAAAAAATTTATCTCCTTACAAAACCAACAACAAATATTTTCATCAAATTTGAACAAACATGAATTAATAAACGTAATTCGCAACATCAAAATGGTTAAGGTCTTTTCAAAATGAAGGGAACTTTAAAAATAAAAGTCTTGCATAATTTTACTAATATATATCGAAGTCCTCAACAGTTTTTAGACTTTTTTGTATTCATGGGGATTGTCTAACTCTGTTAGACGGTTCCGAGATTAGAAACAGCAATTAATATAAATAATAAATACAATAACCTGGAACACAATGTCGTCAAAAATAATGTTACAGAACAGAATAAACTTTACAATATATTTTTCACGTGTTGAGACATGTCCTTATGAAAGATTAATACGACGTGATTAATCAGAAATGCTTATGAGATAGAATTCTACATCGGATACATAAATGTTCATTAAACACAATATGCAAAGTTATTCGAAAATTCAAAATTATATGCACGAATAGTTGAAAATGTTAAGAAATGAAACTTTAATTAAATAATTAAGATGATAAATTATAATGTTAGTAAAACATATTTTAATGTAATAGTATAATATTCAGTTTAAAATGATTTGATCAAATAAACTACTAAAACTACTACGAAAGAATGGACAAATTTTCAAGTAAAACGAAATCTCTCATACCTTTTCTGGTTAATTTCGTCTTAGAAAAACATTTCAAAGCACAATGAAATTGTGACTTTTTGAAAAATATTTAATGTAAGGAGTTCTTTCTATCTATACATATACATAAACAGGAAAACAAATTAAAAAAAAACCTATGTATTGTGTGCAATCAGTATGGAAAGAAGTCAAACTGATTAAATTTAATTTGGAAGTTTACAGTGGTGCAACATTAATAGTAACATTTACCATGCAGACAACTCAAACAGTGTTTACATGTAAGATTTATGTATGTGAAATCGCACTGAGCTTCAAGAATCCATAAATTCCACTCATTCCATTGCCATCAAGTAATCCATTCTATCAAGTCAACACTAAATTTCATCAAACGGAATAGCTGGAAAACGTAGTAGTTTCTCTGAAACCCATGACCAGAGTTTTACAAATGGGGAGATGTCTAAATATAAGATGGTTAAAACAATGATGTTCAAGAAGCGCCCTGGCAAATGCCAGGCATAAATCTTTCAAAAAGTACTGTCTTGTTGAACGATGGAGTTCCATAAGCCTCGAAGATAGTGCCTAACCATTGGTCTTAAGATTTCGGTTATATCCAGATCTCTATTCAAACTACTGTTGATTAATTAAAAATATGAGTGTCATATACCCAATGGTTACATATACCATCACAGAATATACAGAGTTCGTATAACAATCTGAAAGCAAGCAGGTGAGGGTTCTTCGCTAAACACGTACAAGCAATCAGAGTACTGAAAAAACGATGTGCTACTCTTTTGTCAGCAGTATTGTTGAGCTCACCAATCACTATTTTTTGATTTGTTAAATTGTCAAGTGAAGCAGAAGTAATGATTCCTTTTACTGATAGTCTGTCTTAAACCAAAAGTCGCCACTGGGGCTCATTTTGGCCTATTTGTAAGACAAGTTCTTTAAAGCGAAAGATTCCCATTCAATCCCAGCTGTTGTTGAATAACGTTAGATTAATGTTGCGTTTTTTGCCTAGTATGTACGCCTATCATGGTGATGTTTTGATGTCTATTAAGTGTGCTCCTTTGCAACACATTAATAAGGACTTAATCTTTGAAAAGTTCTGTTGGAAGGCAGTTTATGCGATGAATATTAAAATGACTTTCAACAGACATTGAAATAGCAGAAGGGACAGCCTGAAGCCTGTCCCTTCCGCAAAGTCAAAACATCATCACACTGATCTCTCCCGGGATAAAACACTACTCTCCAGTGATAAGAGGTAAGATGCCAACCAACAGAGCAATAAGGTGTCTATTCCAGATAGGTGTTGCACTTCTGCATCCAATTCTGACAAGAGTTAATGCTTGGGAGTTTTCCAGTCTTGAAACGTATGAAATAGGGCCTATTATCTGTAAAAAAATTCATTCCAAAGCAGTCTCTGCTTGGCTACTAAAACGCATAAGAAGTGCTTTTATTATTCATTGACAATCAAATGGCTACTAAGCAATCCACTAAGCGTTGTCAAAACATCGTCACACTGGGCTCATTGTGATTCAGTGGTTGGAAAACTCTTTTCAAAATGATTTTAATATGTTAAGTTATCCATTACGGACTATTATTTTAGAAACACAAATACTATTAGTTATTTAAGAAATATAAACTCTAAAATATAAACAGTCTAAGCAAGAAGTTCTACAATGAAATAAAAACAGACAAAAATAAATATCCTAATGAATTATGTAAAGTTAGGTTTTTGCCTTTTTATTGCTGAAGGTTTTAAATACGAAAACATTAATATTTCTGTACCTAAATAGTGAATTCAAAATCTAGTTAACATTTGTAACACGCGCAAAGTGTCATAAAGATTAATAACACATAATCGTTGCTCGCCACGGGAATTTGAGTTCCAGGTCAAACTTTATGCTGAATACTAAGGTAACAAATGCTATCCCATTTTATCGTGTATTTTGTTGAATTTCAGTGGTAGATTTCCGAAAAAAAAAGAAATTTAATCAATATAAATAAAAATTTTTAATTTATGAAATAAATAAAATCATAAGTTTTTTTTTTAAATAATGAGAATGTAAATTGATTTTTTAAAAAAATATTACTAATATGGTATAAAATATTCTGTTTTATACTTCTATATTAAATATTTTATATTATATTATAAGTGGTTCCTAAAATTGTTATCATGTGCAAGAAGTGAATGTTGAGTGACAAATAAACCTAACAAATCAACCTAAATGGTTCATGAATACAGAACACAAAATGCTTTTTTTTAATAATAGTAAAATGTTTTAATCTTATGCCAGTAATAAATGGATACATTTAAGTTTTAAACTGCTATAATAAAATTATTTTAATTTATTTTCCATAACATATATTATGACTATGAAATGTTTGTAATATATACTTCAAAAGCGATTTCAAAAATTGTTTAAAAGTAGTACAATATTTAATTTATAGATTATGAAGCATCAGTAAATGATAAATTCAAGGGACAGATCTTACTAATGGTCGATTAAAAATCTAAACCTTAAATGAAAATTAAAGCTATGGTAAAAAATTGTATATTGAAAGTCTTTATTACTTGCGATTTTCTTAAAACAGGATATATTCTGAAAAAATATTTTAAAATGATTTACGCAGTAGGAAAACAAAAAAAAATATTTTGGAATATATAATATAAATTTCTGTAACAAATAAACCTTTTATTAAAAAAAAGACTGGTAATCAAAACATCATTACTGATTAAAACAGACTAAAATTTCCTCATTTTAAATCATATAGTCTTTTTTGTTCTTTATAATCATCATCATCATTCAATTTGAAAATATATTAGAAAATTAGCAGAAATATTTCATCTTATGAAATATTGGTGTATATATTATAGATGTATACATTAAGGAACAACTTATAATCCATTATAATTACACTGCATTTCGACTCACCTGTAAGATTGTCATTAGGCCACCAACCTAATTTACAATCCTTACATGTAAACTCGTCAAGAAGAAATTGGTTTTCTTTGCAAGCTACACAAACCCAGCAACACTTCACGCTTTCTGATTGAATACTCTAAATCAGAAAAATGAAAACTGTTTTAATTGCAAAAGAGACGAATAAAAATTGTAACCATAAAATTTTATGCTTAAACAAAATCCAATATTATGCAAATTAATATTTTTTCTCAAAACTAAATACTATAAATCAGCAAATAATGAGAAATAATCAGCAAATAATGAGATTTTAATGGGTTGAAAATTTTCTTTAGATATGATATCTTAGTCTACGGAAGACTTTGCTCTTAACATCTAAGTTTCAATGCATTTCTTTGCAGCGGGATATTGGGAAAAATGCAAACACATATAGTTAATATACATTAGCTGGATTGGAAGGTTGCTGGAACGCCTTTCTAACATAAGTTTCAGTTTATTCCACGCAACCGCTCTCATTTTAAACCCTGCTGAAAATACGGTGAATTAATAGAATAAGATTTTTAATTATATAAATACAAAGAAATTATTGAAAAATTTCTAAAAATACAAAATTTTAATCATTATTGGTAGAAAATTGTCAACTTAAATCAAAGTTTCAAATTTTAATTCATTTCTTTTCCTTATTGAGGTATGTTAAGCATGAACATATAAAAGCTTCATGTTGAAATGAGAATCTAGGTTAGAATTCAAATATTTCCCAATCTAATAAGGTGTAATATTTTTAATAAAACCATTTGCTTATACATAAATTAAAAAGTGTAATAGCATAAATATTCATTATTAATCGATAAGAATTTATTTTACCTTCACTTTTCCTTTTTCACATGGCTTGCTACATACTGATTCAGGTAAGCCATTAGTGGCATGCTTTGGATTCCATCGGAATGATTGAAAGATGTCCAGTTTACCACTGTCCCAGGATCCGACATGCTTATAATCATACGAGTTATTTTCAGGTATGAACTGAAAATTCATGATATCATACCTGCAAGAAAAGTTGTTTCTCAATATGAAATCTAATAAATATTTTAAAATAAGTATTATTCACCTTTTAATTTTGTACCATTTTTTTAAATATCTAGTAAACTATCAAAGTTAAAAAAATTACACATGAAAGTTTGATCTCATATAATTTAAAAAAAAAATTATATCATTATTTACTAGGCAATACTCTATATTTTTAATAATAGTTTTTTGAACTTGTGCGGCTAGAAATGCCAAAAAGATACCCTCTAGAGTTTTCGCTCAATTTTAATAAAGATTTTATGTTTCAGATATAAGATAGAAATAGTCATTATTCTTCTAGGAATTTCCTTTACTCTAGGGAATAATTTAAAATATATAATAATGGGATTCCTGTACTTCTATAGTCTAAGGAATGCACATGAAAATATTATAGAAAAGATTTCTTTATAGAAATCATCCACAAAACAAATTATGATAAGAACAGTCTTAGGAACAAATACAGTTATTTATATCAGACTTCCTTAAAAAATACAAAAACTAAAATTAATCAAGCAATTCATTTTTTGTAATCTGATTTTAATATTTATTTTTATTTTCTACATTATATAAACATAATGAAAATTTCTCTGTCTTTACTTCTTAATTTCTTTTTTATTTTATATTTTTACCTATAAGTTAAATTTTAGAACTTAGTCTATTTATTTGAAAAGCCAGCATTTGGAATTTAAAAACAAATTTATAGAGCTACTGTTACATAATAATACGCAAATAAATATAAAAAATAAGCTTGGAGTCTTTAAATTTTTAAATTATACATATATGAGATAAATTACATACTGTAAAAAAGCCCAAATAAAATATTTGAAAAATCATTTACAATAGTGAGATAAAATTTTGCAAAATAATGAATAGGAAAAAGGCACAGGGACTACGTCAGGAGAATATTAAAGATGGTCAGCTAAGAATATTAATATTAAATACTGTTTTCTGACATGCCTGAAGGACATGTCTCTAAAATTCTGCACGCAATTTCACCAAAGTACACACACAAATATATATTAATATATATATATATATATATATATATATATATATATATATTGATTCAGTAAAATAAATATCATCAAAATATGTAATCATTTAAACATTAACTAATGTAAACATGATATTAAATGATAAATGATGACTAATAGGCATTTGTATCAATGTCATATATCCATATTATATACTCTTAAATGAATATCTGTCCTAACACATAAGATATTGACAGAATGGTCACAATATTATCATGTAAATTATTTGGCAGAAACTTCTCATAATTTCCGTAACAATATATTAAACGTACTTATGTGCTTAAGATATACTATGCTTCCAATTAAATTTATTATGAATGACAAATAGCAACTCCTGGAAAGTCTATTGATTCCTAAAGCAACCATAATTAATGTTTCAGTAGATAGTAACATAATTTCTCTTCAAATGATAATCAAGCGATCTGAGTTGAGTGAATGAGGCAACTTGAACTAAACTTTAAAGTGAAATATTGAATTAGAAACAGTTAGGTGTGATTAATATTAAACTATAATAACAAATGTAAAGTAATTCGTAAAATTCACTTAACAGATCTAAAACAACCATAGTTGTATATACCATTTAAAAGCCTTCATCAAATAAAAATTTTTAAAGTTAAAATATTAATTATTGTGTAAATATTTTAAGATCTATATATATTTAGGATCTTATTTTACGATTAATATCGAGATATTCTGAATGTGTGCCTTATTACATAACTTAAAATTGTGTTTAAATAAATATTCGTAATGTCTCCACTGTAAAGGGTAAAGAGAAATAACTTAACTATTATTAGAAATATACAATAAAATGTTATAAGAATGCATATTAGTAGTTTGTTAAAATCCCAAACTTTTTCTAATTTTATTAGAATAAATAGTGCTTTTCTGGTAAATCAAACTTTATAAAACAATATTTGATTAAATTCTAGAGATTAAGTTTATGCAAAACGGAAAAATGCTGATAAAAGTTGAAAATATGAATAAATTGATGAAAAATAAATACTTAAAATCTGATATGGATTGATTTGATGAACTAAAATTGTATAGGTTAAAATTGTTCGCCAACTTTCGTGCACAAAATTCATGTTTTGAGCTATTTTAAAGAATGTTTAATTGCTTTTAAGCTAAATGTAGTAAATATTACATAAAAATTAAATTGTATAATGTCCGAATTAATAGCATTTCGAAATATAGGACTTATGTGCCTTACGCGTGTATAAATAATTTTTTCTAAGTATGGGGTTTTTAGGCATACAATTTTTGATGTTACCAAATTCCAAGCTATTATGAAAAACATTTCAAATTTTAATGCATACAATACTGTCCAGACCTTAATTTGTGTTTAATTTATATCAGAAATTTTAATTAGCAATACATAAACTATTTATAAAATTCAAGTGCTTAGCAGAACTGATTTACAAATAATGTACCTTAAGTGTAAAAAAAAATTTGATGAATCTTTTAGATAGGATTCAATAATTTTACATAATGACATACTCTTAAGAGTACCATTTGATAACATTATATTTTAAATGTAGTTTGTTTATTTTATATAATGGTTTTATGCGTGAAAGGGAAATATTTTCTGAAAATAAAAAATATATACATGGTACAGATGCCATATTTTCTGTATAACTTATTTACATACATATTTATTAGGAAAACATTTTAAATTGTTTTTTCTCTTAATTCTGTTTTTAAAAAAATGATGAACATTAAGAAAAAAACCTCAGTTTAAGATAATTGTAAAAAGAATCTATTGTTTCACATACCAGTACAAGCTGAAACATTTTCAGGCAAAAAATATTTTTACATTTAAATTAGTTATAAATTTAATGTTATAAACTAAATATAGCTTATTTATTAATAAATAATAGTAAAAATTAAAAATGCTTTTATTGCAATACAATATTTAAATTATGGAACAATATTTTAATAACACTCCTCTCAATTTTCATTTTTTCGATATTTACTTAATATATCATTTACTAGTAAATTGAAACATAGTTCATTTTTCATATTTATTTCAAAATCACAAATTTATTTTAATATTACCCTTTTTTTCGTAATAATTCGCATACATAAAATATGCGTCATGACTAAAATAGATCATCGATCAGTAAAATTCGATTATCTATAACATCCCAATTGCTCTACTTCAGAAAGATAACCTTACACGAACAAATACATACCAGATGAATTTTCGTTTTGGCCTTGACAAGGTTAAGATTAATTTACTAGCTGTCTCTCAAATAAGGGTACGACAGCGTTAATAATATCTGGAGCAGTTATTGGCGACGTCATGAGAACATGGAATTATTTTTCCTTTCGACCGCAATTTAGCATGCTTTGATGGAAGAAATGGTGAGGTTTGCGTATTTGATTACCTTGATCGAAAGAAAATGCATGGATATCTATTCCCTTCCATGAAAGTTCTCGTTAAGGTGAGATGTTTATTCTCTTATTTGTTGCCCACTTGAATAAATTATCCATTTGATGTTGGGACGGTAATTTTATTTATTCTATCATTTCTATATGTAAGTCATTTGTTTTTTAATACTAAGCGAAACAAAAAAAGGAAAAACGGGAAACTATATCGTTGGTAATGAATGAAAATAACAGCTTAAATTGTTTAATACGAAATAGCGTATTGTGAACTTTTACAAATATATCTGACAGAATCAAATTCTTAAAAGATAAAATTAATGAATTAAAATGTATTACATGCATTATACATTGATGAAAACTAATCTGAGTAAGTCTTAAAAATAAATTATATCACACTGAAGTAATGTATATTTTCGGATAAATTATATGTGTCTAAAATGTAAAGAATGTCACACATATTAAATTTTATTTAAATGATATCAGTATTCATTTTAATAATTTGCATTGGCATTTAAATAGCGATAAGATTATAAATTAAATATTTGGATATATTTAACTATAACTTATTTACGGCAAAAATTTTTCTAATCTCGCACATATTTGAAAATATAAAGTAATTTTTGAAGCAAAGAAAAAAAATAAATAACTTTTGATCAGTATATAGTAATCGGTATGCTCCATATCACAAATGAAAATTTTAAAGCATACCAAAAATTTAACATGTATCCTTTAAAGTTATCTTCAAGTAATTGACTTCCTTTCTACTGTGCTAAGAGAGCATAAAAGTGCATGCGTAAAATAACTTTTAACATCTTCCTTAGTATTGTTAACTTTTTTTTACATTTTCTAGAAGAGCATTTCAAGATGTGTCTTAAAATGAAAACTTACCTTCCTGGAGGATCTCCATTTTCGTCAAATTTCACAGTTTCATTTTCCCACACAAAGCTAACATTCATGAGGAATTGTAAGAAAAGTGAACCGTTCAAAGGCAGCATATCAGCACATAGCCCTGATGTGTTGCACTTTGCCTTCTGCATGTCATGTAGTCCATATGCCATAGTATAAATAGCTTTTTTTACAAAGGACATCTTGGTATCTTGCTTATAGCGTTCTCGTAAATTTTCATTTCCTAGTAAAACAAAATATTCGAAATAAAGAAATTGATTACTTTTTTAAAATATGAAATCAATATATAGGTAACTTTTACGATATTAATATCGGCAAAAAAATTCTTTAGTATTAACTAATATCAATATAATTGCACTCAACAGGGAGAAAATCATGATTATTAATAAATACTAATGCATAAGTTACTTACATAAAACTAAATTAGTTTCCATAATTTATGTAACAAGTTTTGGGACTCTATGTTTTGGATTTGCATAATCGCAAAAAGAAATAATATTTCTTCACACTAAGTTATTTCATGTTTTTCTTCTTTTAAGAATATTGCATCAGCCATTCATATACTGATCCTCCAAATATTATTCCAATTCCATATTTCGAAAAAAATAAACTAATTAGAAGAGAGCATTTTCATTACTAACTGTCTTTATAGTTTGTAACACATTTTCTTCGACAAGTGAATAAAAAGTAAGAAGGTGATTGATTTCATAAACTTGATTAAGGTCAGACAACAAATGCTTCGCTCTCATTTAACGTAGGATTACTGTAGATTCTAAGAACATTGTATTTGAGTACATAAATAAACTAAAAGAAAGAAAATAATTTTTAATTCACTTGAATCAAAATTATTATTTAATCAAATCGATTACTTTGCTTATTAAACAGTTTGTTACTCCATTGGCTTCTATGAAGACCAGATATAATCATTTGATGTAAATGCTTCTATTTTTTAAATGTTTTCATGGGTAATTTTTTGATAAATGTCAACATACGAAAATGTGTTGGAGACATATTGGAAACTAATCCATTAAAAAATCAACTTGATTATTTGCTACCGATCCTTTTGTTGATTGTTGAGGAAAATTGTTGACTATTAAATACCACAAACAAAACTTAATGCAAGATTTCAGTTGTTAGCTCAAATTTATTTTAACTTGATTAAAAGATTATCAACACCATGAAAAACAATATTAAATAGTTAGAAGGACGAAGTTTTCATATTTCAAAATTTAACAAAAAAGTATTTTTAAATGTTTCAGAATATATAATATCATAAGAATGAAAAGAGCCTCTTCTCTTATTGCTGACAAAAAAGCTTAGGAAAATAACAAAAGTAAACACAATAATAAAGTAGAAATTTAAAAATATTCCAAAAATTCAATATTAACTAAAAATGCATTTAACAACACAATAAATTTAATAACAAAATATGTTTGGGGTGTTCAAAGTTAATTTTTTCTTAACCGAAATACAATATTATAGCATGATTTATTGAGAAGGTTGCCAAGGAAAACAAACAATTGCTGTAAAAAAATTGAGTACCTAGGATTTAGTAATTATTTTGTGAAAATATGGCAACGTTTAATATGCACGAAACTAATATAAAAGTAAGATATTCCAAGATCAAACACATTTTCATTTATTTCTCCAATATCGAAATTTTTCTTTACAATAGACACAATATAATATAAGGTATTTTCCATAAGAATTCAAAGTTTTTTTTAATATTTTTATTAGGACGTACAATGATAGAAAATTCAGTTTAAAAAAACTGTTTTTAATGAAAATAAACTTAAGATTTCTTCATGTAAAACAAAAAGATGACACTAACGTTATAACGAAGATTTTTTTTATTAACATGAGACAAATTATTTATCTAATTATTTGTCCCAGGCTATTACGAAAATTTCAGCAAAGTCTTTGTAATAAGTCAAACTAAACATAAACAGAACTCAAGAAACATTTTACATGAAGAAAGTGACTTAAATTTATTTTTCCTCTATCGAGAGAAAATTAAATCTTTTGTCAAATTTAATGTTGAAAATTCCTGACAGAAATAATTTTGATGATAATATTGATTAACTTAATATTTTACCAAATCAAATTTCAAGGAATTGCTTTTCTTATTTAACTAATACAATTTACACTTTTAAATAATTTAAATCAACATAATTTCATTTAAAGTAATAAAACAATGTTTTATTGTTTATCCATTTGATCCCTTATTGATTTGTCCTGTACAAAGAAACAACTTTATCTCCATAAAATATAATGTAAGAAATATTTTTTTAACTGTATTTTAAAATTATTTTTAGAAAACTAAAAAGTATATTAAAGATTTTAAAATCTATCTATTTGTAAACTGTGAGAAAAGCTTTCTAATTGTATAATATTCTTGAGATGCATATAATAAACAAAGCTTGAAAAATAATTTCATGTAAGAACTACGAAGAGAAGTTTAATAAATTAAAATTCTTATAACATTCAAAAGAAAATATGCGCCGGTACCTTATTGCTAATTTTGATTTTTATTATTTAATATATGAAAGCTTTGAGTAAGATGACAATATGTGCTCATAAGAAACTATTCAATCAGGCTAAATTTCTTAAGAAATGTGTTCTCCAGCCTACCAACCAAAGGAATCATTATATTTAATATTTCCTTCCTTATACGGCTACGAAATATTTCATTGCTTTCATTTTATTGAAAAAAGAAGTAAATTACTTTTTTATACAATGTAACCGATATTGCATCTTTTTTTTCTGTAAGAATAAAGTCTTGCAATAGCAAGTATGAAAAGTAAAAAGGAAAGCAGAAAACGAAAATGAGTAGTTGAAAACATATTGCTTTGGACGTAAAACTATATTAAGGAAGAATACCAAAATCCATCTATTAAATAATAAATAAAATACAGTCCCATACAACTTACATGATAAAGGAAGAAGAAAGAACGTAAAAAAAGCTTTTAGACTCACCGGTACAAGTCTTATTATATTTCCCGGAACTTTTCTCCAGAGAACAGTTGAATCTGTATTCCCAAAATTCCCTGAACCAGGGATTTCTGGAGTTGTTGTGGGGCTTCAGGGAAAAATAATAGGGATCAAAGCTATAGTCATATGTGGAATGAATTCGGATTGATATTCCGCCGAGAGCCTCTTGCTCATATTCTTCCGTAACGTCGTTCCGATCGGACCAACCATCACTAAAGGAAGAAAACAAGAAATATAATATTACGATAACGTAGAAAACATAACAATATTTTTGAGTCCAAAACTTTTATTTTTATTATAAAATTAAATTTCATTACTTCTGTAGTTAATATTATATTTTGAAACAAATAATACAAAACATACAGCGAGAGAATGTCCATGAATAGAATGATTTAACATTTTTGATATTTCTTTGCCAATAGGCAGTATAAAAACTAAATATTTTACAATTTTAAACTAAATAAAATACTTATTTTGTAATGTGCCTTTATATAAAAGGAAACTACAGATTTTACTTATTCAACTGAAAAATATTTTTGTGTCTAAATATTGTTATCATAAGTTTTGCGAAATCTTTGAGTTTTATAAGGAAAGTAATAAACTGTAAGAACAAATCATAAACTAGCACGAGATGGTATTGGAAGTATAAATGGTGAAATAAAAATTTACTGTAAAATTGAACTTAAAAAAGTTAATTATCTAAATATCTTTACAAGAGTCAATTAATGTATATACAAGCATTTAATTAAAAAATACGACACTCTATTAGACTGATGTAACAATTATTTTTGACAATACAACTAACTTTATTAAATCCGTTTGAGAAATTTTTCTCGTACCAAAACTAAATTTCTTGGATACGAATAACTATTTTTAGAATTAATTCTTTATTTCTTATAAAGGAAAATTATCACATGGAAAAATATAGATAAAATGTTTTTATGACAAATTTTGCGAAACCTTCTGTTAGAAATATACCTACATTTTATATTGCTCCTTGCGCTTATAAATTTTAAAATTAACATATTAAAAAATAAGTATACATATTAAAAAAGTTCGCATGATTAATTATTGATATTATAACTCTTAAAATATTTAATTTTATAAACAATTCAAAATATCTGCACTTTGTGATATTGCTACATCAACATATTTAAAACAATAATAATTTTAAGAAATATAGTTTTAAGGGAATCTTAAATGTTTAAAGAAAATAAAAGCACATGTCACATTTATATTTCAGGAAACACATACGAAAAAATAAAATTCAATGTTATCATTTCTTTCATTATTTATATAAATGTTTCTCATTTATTAATATTCCTATTAAATACTTTGAATATTGTTGTTTTAGAGAAAAAAAACTAAATTTGTAGTAAATTACAATACTAACAAAACTAATAAATTACTCTATAAGTAGTAACCTGTAAAATTTTGAAATTATTCTACATTCTCAAATAATGATGTTTGAAATAATAATCTTTTTCATTCAACATATTTCTAAAAAGTAAAATTCTCTCTGGTGATATTGGAATTTTGAATTATCACTTACATTAACAGATGCCTCAACTTTTGTAAAATTTTAACTATTATTTTTAGTTATTTTATTTTAACTATTTTAATTAATCATGTTATTAGTTTAAATAACTAATAACATGATTTTAAAATTTCTCAAAGTTAGTAAAAATGCACAAATTTTACAAATAAAATTATTCAAAAATCTTATAATTTGCTGAAAATATGTTTACTATAGAAGGAAGCATGTTTTTATAAAGTTTTTTCCAACTACAGTAACAATCATCGGTAATTTGATTTATTGCCATATATTATGAATAATATTACAATGAAAAAATTTAACATTGTTGATAGCTTTTGCAATAAAATTGATAAGTATGGATGAAAATGGAGCAAGAAATTAAAATATCTTCAAATAATGTATAAGTATGTCAAAAGCATAAAATGTATTTGAACATTGCAGAAATTTGATGATTTTAGTAATTTTCAATTTTCTGATTGATATGATGGGATGGGAATAGTTATAATTGAAAATAGATTTCTTTATATTAAGTTTTTAATCGTAGTGAAGCAATGCCACTGGTTAATGAACTTATAACTCTAATATGCCATGACCGTGAGTTATGGTATACTCATAACTAACAAGATGTCATAAGAGGCCATTTGGGTAGTCTTTTTGAAATAGAAAGTAAATCAGAAATTAACTTATGCGTAATCTACTTCAAAAAAAAAAAGATGGAAACAGGACCGATAAAGAAGATATGAAACTTCATGTATGATCGCTCAGTCTAACAAAATATTATAGACAAAAATACTTGATACGCCATATTAATGAAAATGTAATCAACCTGAAGCAGTGATCACAGAAGTGATTGGAAATTATATAACTCCGTTAAAAATAAAATAAATATTCCCAGAAAATGGTAATCAATTGATTATATCATGGACAAGTACAAATATGTAAAAAACTAATTATTTCTGACTATGGATAGTATCACTTAGTTTGGTGTGTCCTTCATCATTATTGCTAGTTAAAAAGAGGGAAAGTTTACCGAAGTGATAAATTTCGGGTTTCATTTTTCACATCTGAAGAATATATCTGTATTTAAATGAAGAACAATTACATTTTGATTATGTTGTTCATTTAATCAAATTTAGAAATGAGTATATTTTAGAGTAGGTTGTTATTTCGACTTTGGACTCGATTTATGATTGATATATATAACAAGTGCTGAAACATTTTACATTGTTGTTCTAGATAATTTAGGAATACTCTAACACTGATAGTTGCTTTTTCCAAAAGGATCAATCTCCAAATCATACAGGAATGGTGAGATAGGACATCTAATTCTACCCTCCGGTTAGTGTCCAGCATCAGGCGCATTAAACTCCTTCAAATTCGCTTGATTATCCTGTTCAGGGATAACATCAGATGTTCAATCGACCACTTGCTACTGAACAGATTGAAAAGTCAGAAATAAAATTGCTACACTTATCCTTTTTAATAACAAACTTTTCTCAGGTTTCCAAACAAATCGTGAGTGTTTTGCACTAAAGTTGATTTCGAAGTGGGACTGATGCAGTAGACAAATCGATGCAATAGGAAAACCGAATGTAAAATAAACAAATAAAATGCGTCATTTTAAAAAAAAAATATGAAGAGTACAAATATGTTAGTTTGCATCTTGCATGCCTTAAGTATAAGTAATTCCCAAAAATATATAAAGAATAATCTAAGAAACAATTATTAATTCATTTGTAATAATTGCTCAATCAAAAAGAAAATTTTCTTTATTTCAATAAATCTATCATAACTAAATTCATTCCCTTTAATATTTAATGAATGTAATTTTTTTATTTCATACTAATAAATATATTTTTATTGGATGAGTATATATGATAAATTTTAGTAGTTTTTATATCATAAAAATAATAGTGACCATCAACTATTTTCCCACTTTCACTGAAAATAATCTTTACGTATTAAGCTATATCTCCTCGTAAAATCAAAAACCATTTAATAACGAGCAAATCTGTGAAAACATCAGTTTAGAGAGAAAAATGTATCATCCATCCTTTTTTGAAGTGGCAGTTAACGAGAAATATGTTTTACTTTAAACTCTTTTTTTCCACTTTCCAGGGAAAGATTTTTATTTTTTTCATTTACTGCGAAAAGTAAATATTGGAAGCAATCGCGAGCGACGGTGAAATGGTCCCGTGTGTTATTTTGATGTTAAATGATCCATTATTGAAGTTATTTCGTTGCTGACAGGCTTTAAAATAGAAAATGAAGTACCACGAATATAGTAGGAAGTTTAAAATAGAAAATGAAGATTGTGACATAACTTAAAAAAAGGTTTAGGGAAAAAATAATACTTTTTATTTTGCTGAAGTGAATTTAGAACATTCTATTTATTTTATGTATTATTATTGCAATGGAACAGAGTATATTAAAATGGATATGTTCTGGAATATTTAAAAGCTAAATCTTCAAAACGCTTGAAAATTAAAATTTGCTTAAAAATATAACAATAACATAATAAAGTTTATTAAAAATCAAATCTGAATAAATCAAATAAATTTCAAAAAATAAAATTACTGTTAAATTAAAATTGTTTTAATTTATATGCAAAAAGTAGAAACTAGTAATTAAAATCATGAATAAAATTTCTGTAATACAAGAAAGACATAAATCTAACTATGTTAAATTCAATTGATCTTATTATGTAGTTTCGTGTAACTCTTGAGTTAAACGTTTTTAATCCTAGTTCTTATGAGGATTGTAACTACTAAGTTTACAACCATCTAAGCAATGACGTTTTAAGAAACAATTAAAAAAGAGTTGTTAGCTTTAACTGAACAAAATATTTCTTGATCCTAGATAAGAAGCCTGAAATGTGGAATTTTAGAATTTAAGAAATTTGGAAAGCTCAAATTCATGATTTTTTTCTTCACTCTGGCGGATTACTAAATATTTTTCTAAGCGTTTAAAACTTTCAATATTGATGATGAAGATAAAGTTATTGATGAACATCATCTGTTAAAATAGAGTCTATTTTGAGCATATTTTAATGTCGATGCCTACTTAATAAAATTTTAAAAAATGTATGCAAAACAGAGTATTGTTTTGAAATTGAGATCATAAATATTCTTAAAAGTTTTTAATAAATGCGAAATATATATATATATATATATTAATCGTAGACTTTTGGCCAAAAATTAGTTACTTAAAAGATCAAAATGCTTAAGAATCATTTGTTAAATTTTTAAAGAATAGAAATTGCATATTTTCGGAAATTTCTCTTTCGTATTTTCCTTTGATTATTAGAAATATCACACACATAGACATTGCAATATATTAAATAAAATACATATATAGTTTTAATTTAAATACATCTAATTGTAAGGGTTCACGGAAAATTGAGAATGAAAACAAAATTTAGCATCAATATAATGCTTTTCCAAATGTCATTAAAAGAGATAACTAATTATACGTCAAAAAGAAATGCAAATGAAGAAATATATCGAAAATGAAATATCTTAATTCAATTTAAATGAAGTTTCGTGATGTTACTCGTGAAGATAAAAATGTACCTTTAACCAGAACACTACTTTATTATTTAAAGTGAGATTTGAGAATTTGAAAACACTGTAATTTTCTACATAACTATTGTATTTCCTTCACAAACTGTAATTCAATCCAATTAAAATTTTATCAGAAATTTTTTAATATCAGAGTTTTAATTATAATTTTATCAACATAAAATTATCTAAAAATGAAATTTTATAATTTATTGGGACTTGAAAATTTTCATTAATTATACTTGTAAAATTAACTTTACTTTTTAGGAAAAAAATACCAAATAATATTATCCTGTAAAATAAAATACTATAATCAATAATGAACAATTGATTTTTTTTATCATAGTGATTTCAAAATTAAAAAAATAATTCACTCAGTGTGCAAATAAATCAGAACGAAATTTAGATTATATCAATGAACTGACACTTATGAAAAATATTGTATATCAATGATCAGTTTCTGTTAACAATAGCACCGTCTATAACCATAGCACACTGATGATGCAATCGTAATAACTAAATTACAATAGATATTTTTGCCTTCTAACTAATTTAGACAAAAACTAAGGAAATAATACTAATATTATTAATATACCTTAAATAATAGCTGCTACATTCAATTGATAAGATTTTTATTCAGTTAAGTTTCCAACTTTATAAATATAAGAATTCTTATGTCACGTATTAATTTTAAAAAAAATGAGTTTTATAATACATCAATGGCATGTTAAAGTACTATGAATCTCAAAGGCAAACAATTTAAAAGAGACTTTTGTAAAATATCACATGAAGATTTATTATAATGTGAACTTAGATAAAGATAATTAAATTAGGCATATTAGGCAAAAGATATTAGGCATATTTACAACATTTACTTCAAATAATTTCAAAAATCAAATTATGTAAATTTTACTTTAAAATTATTTTTATGTAATTAATACTTACATAAAAATACTATATGAGAGGATAATTTAATTTTCATTATATATTAGTGACCAAGATAATTGCATACCTTCCAATTAGTAGGAACTCTCCAGTGGCATTCAGTCTCCTAGATGCCTTGAGTAAGCCGCGAACAGTCATCCCCTCACAGAAGCAGACGACAACTTTTGCTCCAGGATATTTTTGGAGATTGCGTATAATCTGATCATAGAGGTAATCCTCGGCGTGACTCAAGATGGAGTCACTAGCTGCAATGCAAATACCGGCTTCGTGAGCCAACTTCACAAAAGCATCCATCCCACTATTTCCATAGTTACCTAAAAAGAAAACAATAGCAAGTATTAAGATTAGATCTACGATATTTCTTTATAAGAAACTATACTTCGACATGCACTGACCTCTCGAACAAAAGTTATGTATCAAGAAGTTACAATAATACTATTTTTATAAGACTGAAATAACTTATTTGCATTTGTTTGATAGTTTTTACAATTTTGATAGTTTTTCCCTTACAAAACCAATGACATAAAAATTAATCTCATTGCCTATTGTACAAATATAATCTATTTTTAAAATAATTATAAACTCTGCTGAGTTATTAATCACAACTTTTGCATACAGTTTGAGATATTACAAGAAATAAAATGGCAAACTTTTAAATATGATATCAAATATTTCTATACGTCTTTTTAATACGTATTTCTTTAAAATATATTTTTCTTACTGAACAACAGATATAAAAAATGCACTTAATTTGGATAAAAAAAATTCCTATTAAGTAATTAATTGTTAATCATGTTTTCAGGAACTAGAAGTAAATTATATATGCAGCAATAATGACGAGTTGAAAAATCTCAGCGTGACCAAAATCTTTATACGCGAAATTGTAAATATTTTTTTATAAACAAAACATTCTCGTGCAAATAAAAAACTTTATTATTCCAAGCATACCTTTCTAATGTAAGTTATATTGAGGTTTTAATTTAGAATTAATTTAAACTTTTGTTTAGAATAAATTATTGAAGCAGAATGATATGGAAATAAGCTTTTGAAAAGTATCGAGAAATAACGTACGAATGAAATATTTTAAATATCAGATTCTCTTTGCAAGAACTTTCTAATAAAGATTACAAATAGTAGTTATATCTGAATAACGCTTCATCTGCACTAGTTTCGAGTTTCCTTCTTAGTTATAGTATCATATTTCGGATTTCACTGTGACTAAATGAATTCACGTAGTTTTTTTTTATTTATCAGTTTTCTGATCTATTTGCATTACTTAAATTGCCATGTGCTCAATTATGACATATTTATTACAGATATTCTGAAATCTGGCTCTTCAGAATGCTGAGGTATAAGAAAAAGATCAAGTTCCTGGCCACAAGGATCATGTTAATGATAGATAATTTGGAAGAGTTTTTAAGGATCAATCTTACAGTGGAGTATGATTTCGAAAAGAGGACTTAGTAAAGTTTTACGAAAACAACATCATCCATGCAATTTCACACTAATACAACAATTCAAGTTCACAGTCTGCTATGAGCAACGAGCATTTTAATAAGATCTCTTAGGCTAAGATATAAAAATAAAATATTTTTCCCCCTCTCAATTTTTGCAATTTGTTTTCTAACAGTTTATATTTTTCCATATTTTGCAATTTGTTAAAGTATTATTAACAGTACATCTAGCAGACTTAATGATTTGTTAGAGTCTGACATTAACTGTTCTTCCCATGTTATTAAATTTCTAAAATTTTTATATTTGTATACATCTCATCATGAATAATGAATTTTAGAGTATGAAAAACTATTAATCGATTTTATAATCATAACGGTCCTAAATGGGATATAACTTGCTTAAAGTAAAATTCCTGATTGTTTTCCGACATTCTCTTTATTTTAACATGATTGGTTTTGTCTGATTACAATAGTTTTGCCTTAAATTTAAAGTTATGCTATATCACATCAATTTGATTATTTAAAAATATGTGAAATTATTAGTTTAATAAATGTGTGCATTTATAGACAAAGATCAAATTCCCTCAATATAAATAGAAATGTATATAGAACGTTTCAGTTGAAATATTTAAATGATAACAGAGGACATTTTTATTTTAATTGAAATCAAATAACATTTCTCATGTAAAAAGACTAATAAAATTGCTCTCTTTATTTTCTTTTAAACATCTGACAACAATTATATAAATATTTATTATTTATAATATGCAACTACTACCTGTATATAGTTTACACATAAGTAAAAAAATTCCGTATATTGTACCAAATATTTTAAATAAACTTAATAAACATTCAAACAATCTTCAAACAAATGAAAATGGCTATAAGCTAAGCATGATGCACAAGCCAAGAAATCCCTTTTTCCACATTATACCGCAATTATCAATTATGTCTGTAAGGAAATAACTTAGTTATCAGTAGAATTTATTCTTACAGAATCTCTAAAGAAATTTGTATCGTATGCTAGATATTTTTACATTTTTTATTAATAAATAATTACAATTAGAATAAATCTTAAGTATCAGTGACATGATACAAAATGTAAAAATATTTTCTACTTAATTACATCATAAGATGATTAATATTATTTTTTTATATTGTACTACAAATAAATAAGTTAATGTTGTGCAATTCATACCATCGCTTATCTTATAAATGCTAAATGTAAATTTTATAAAATCAAATAAATATAAAATAAATGATAATTTTGATTCAAGTTAAAGGCAGTTATCCATCAGCAAAATTTTACATGAAAACTATTGTATGTTAAATGTAAATATATATTCTTAATATGGCAATTTCTAAACAGCAGATGGTTTAGAAAATTCAGCAAAATGAAATATTCATTTTATACAACTAAGGAAAATATATATGAAATATGTTAATATGAAATCTCCTTTTTATCAGGCAGAATAAATTGAAATTTTCAAGTTTTATAAATGGAATAGGTATATTTAAGGATAAAATATTTGTGCGTCGATAAAAAACAAAGAAGTAAAAAGAAAACATTTACAATTAACACTATGACATCACAGTATAAATATTCTAAATATAAAAAGATGTTATTTTATAACTTCCTTTGCATTTTTGTCATCCAAAAAAACTTTTTTATCAATAATGGGTCATATTCATGAAGAAAAAAATTCAAAGAACTCTCAAACATCCAGACTTCAGAGCATGCAGTATTCACATCAACTTCACCATCGAAATATTTTGTTATTCATCAGAATATTTAATCAAACCAGAGATCTTCAAATAAAAACATTGTCTTACATTAAGAAATAAAACATTTTTATTATCTGAGAGGGAAAAATGTATAAGATTTTTCTAAGTATGATGTCTGACTATAGCGAATCCATTTTTATATAAAAAGTTCTGAAATTAAGACTACTTCACTAGACAGAAAAGTTTACAAGTGTGATAGAAAGTAAAATGTCTGGAAATTTGCAAATGAAAATGTTGGATAAAATGTTTCAGTTCGACAGCAAATAAATGGCTAAGAAGCATTGTGTTTCTGAAACCAAGAATAAAAATAAACAATGCATACGATATGTGTACAGAGAATGACTACATGAAAATAGGCCATCTAATATTTGGACAATTGTGGTGTTTCTGGACTAAGTAGTGATATTGCTTATTGATTTGTTATGTATTCATATTTACTCCACATGAAGCTTCGCTTGGGAGCGAAATCCGGGAACAAAAAACATGACTTTGGACGTACTACGCTGTATAACTATTGCAGGAGAATATAAATCATATCTCTAAAGTAGCCACAGAATAACGAATAAGTAAGGGAATGGGGATTATTCATGATAAATTTATATTAACCCTGCAATAAGCTTTCTCATTGTGTATGTTACGTTACGTTAAAATCAAATTAGTTTCATTTTTCAATAACTTTATTTGTCATATTTATAAAGCCTGTAAATGATTTATTAAAATACTTTCCACATATTCCGTTTTAATATTCGAATTTCTCGACTTAGTATCCTCACTATAGCATGCACCTTCCGTATTAAACCAAATCAATTGTTTCGTTCTAAGTAGCATTATTTTGAACCTTACTTTGAAAAGTTAAACTCATTACAATTTAGATATAAAAACAATATCCAAAACTTCCGCAAAAATAATTTCAATTATTTTTTAAAGTAAATCAATAATTTTATTCTAATATTGATATATTCTCTAGCTTTATTTTCAGTAGCATATTTGAAAAACATTATTCAATGTAGCCATATAATCATGGAGTATGTAGCTTGAAAATTCAATTTTAATTGAAAAATATACTAATTAGTGCTATATATATTTATACATTTCCTTGAATTTTAAGGAAATAAAGACTTAAAAACTAAGTGAAGTTTGCTATTGATAGTAAGCAGAGCAGAAAAATTTACGTTTCTTTATTGAATTAAAAGCAAATGAAAAATCATACGTGAATGTAAAACCTTAAGTAACTCCTAAGATATATTTTAACAGTGTTTAAAAATTCGTCCACTAAAACAAAACTTATTTAAAATTTCCTTCGATTCTAAATTTTCTTCATAAATTTTTTCATAAACAGCTTTATATTTCATAAATAAATGATTAAGTTGATGTTGTTCAAGGTATAAAAAAATCTTTTTTCATTCTAATGAGAGTTTATAAATGTTAAGGATCATTTATTTGTATTTGGACTATTCTATTAAATTTATAAATATTCCATTAAATTTATCTCGTTTCTATACCTATGATTGTATAGATATTGATTGTATAGATTGTATAGTCTGTATGAATAAAATCCTTATTCTCTACATTCATCTCGGAATAGAAAATGAAACTTAAATTAAACAACTGGCCTCAGAATAACTTAAACCAGAGTCTATATTTCATTTCAAAATTTTGACGCATTGTTTGTTATTAATTTAAACCCCATTAATAGTGATTTTATCCACTATAAAGTTGCTTATCCTGGGATGTACACAGTTCAGAATCTCTTCCGCTTCAAAAACGAAGGCAAATTTCTCTTTTGAAATTGTCTTTTATGAGGTAAAGAAATTATATGGATGGTATGGATTCCAACTTCCTTAAGCATTTTTAGGTATTAATTTTTAAAAATCATGATATTTATTTTTTCCATTTTTTATGAATATTGTTTAAGCCTACTGAAGTGAAAGTCTTTCAGTTTTCCAAATGCATAATTGGTATCTGAATTTTGCAATTCAATAGAATCTCACTTTTTTTCAAAATTTAATTTTTTTTATCAAATAAAATAAAAATTATTAAATTTTTTTATATTTCTTCAAAAGTATTGCAACGAGCGAATTTTTGATTTTCCAACTGCTCCACTAATTGCATATAAACTATAGTCAGAACGAATTTTTAAAAATCCTGAAAATTATTCTCCAAAATTTGTGATGGTTTTTAATTGTTTGATTTTAATTTAGTAACGCGGAATGCAGATTCATATGTTTTAGAAAAAAAAAAAACAATGTTAGAATAAAAACTTAACAAAACAAACAAAAACAATGTCATGGTATTCCATGAAAAGAAAATTTATTAAATCATCAATTAGAGTATTTTTCATAGAATTATTTAAATACATCAAATGAATTCATTTAAGACTAATTCTTAAATGACATAGGTATGAAAACAAAGCTAAATGGAAAATTTACAATATTATTCTAATAAAAATAAATATTTCGGTAACTTATTTGGAAGAGGAAATGGTTTGAAATCCAAGGAAGATAAAACAATGTTTTAAAATTTGTTTCCATTTAAAATACGTAATTTATTTATTTATTTATTATTATTTTTTATTTTTTTATTTTTACTTTTTTTTAAAATTTTTTTTTATTTTATTTATTTATTTATTTATTTTTTTGCTGAAATGAAACACAGTTTTTAAATTTACTCTTTTATACATACGTAAATTACATTTTATTTTATATTTGTCTATATGATAAAGTAATCTGCGTTTGGAGAGAATTAAATTTCATTCATACACAGATTACTTTACTACGTGACACAATTTTATGTTAGATTACAGTATATGAAAATCTTATAATTTTATTGTATACATTACTTTGATAATCACATTTAAACTTACATCATTATTTATTTTCAACATAATACTTTTAGATGAATGCTATTGCAGTAATTATAGTATGCCAAATTTCCGTAAAATATTTTCAATTTTCCCTATGCCTTGTTATATTTTTATAAACCGTCTGTATTCTAGAGTTTCCACAATTCGTATTTAAAGCAAAGCATTTCTCTTATTTCTATCATAGATAAATAGCACTTTTCTAATAATTTCATGTAATAAGTTATCGACGTTTGTGTTATCATTTATTAAGAATGTAAAGAAAAAAAAGCAATTATTTTATTTTTTTCTTTGCAAGATGACTGATGCATATTAAAAAAATGTTAAATGGGTAGATAATTGAAAATCACAAGGAAGATGTAGAAAATATTAACTGCATGAATATATAGATGATTTCCTACCAAGGAATAGAGTGCTATGGAAAATCATTCTCTAATTTTACAAGATCTTTAGTAGGGAATATATGTACGAGGATGGAATACTAAAGGAAAATATACAGCTATGAATTCCTCGGTAATCTGATAGAACATTTTAAAAACAGTGATTTTATGTGCTGTTCCTAAAGAAACAAGACCGGATTTAAAATATCATATTTTGAGGAATAATGTTATAATTGTTGATGACTCTAAGGTAAATAACGGCACAACAGAGAAGTTATTTAAACGAAAATTTTCATTTCTGCTGAATCATGATGTTTGTTAGTTAAAAACTCAATCAATAAAGTTTTTCTTATGGGTTTATTCTTAAAATGTGTAAAATGTAGATATTATATAAAAAATATTTGAAAATTTTTCTAAATTACAACAGTAACTGGAAAATGATGGAATAATTTTACATGATACCCCTCTCTCCAATTCATTTGAGAATAATGAAAAAATGCCTAAACATACATATAAATCGAGAAATATAATGAGCCTTAAATTAAATTTAATTTTTACCAATTTGATTTCAGTGCCGAGAATTTTTTATTCTTTCGTTAATAATGTATTTAGCAAGAGACAGAAATTATGTATAGTTTTAATGTGTTAAACTGCAAGCCGCAGTTTATTTATAGAGTAAAATGCGCATTAAGAATGCTTGCTTTGTATGCTTGGTTTATTCATAGTAAAACTGAAAAAATATTATTTAATTATATAACCACAGGAATAAAAATATTTGTTCCAGCTTTATCAATCAATGGTTATAAAATCTGATAGACAGACAATAACTAGATTGATGATGTACATAAGTTTCTAACATTCTCTACATTTATGAAAAAATTGTATTTGCATGGAATTTATTACTTTATATTTCAAGCTTAAATATAGAAAAAGAAATAATGCTTTCGTTTCTGACTTTTGCAATGTTTTAACATTTTTAGAATTATATGAATTCTCTCTCCAGTAGAAGTTTCCTTTTGAAGATAAATGTTTCTTGTAATATGTTTTTTAATATTACTGTTTAAAGTATCGTATATCAAAAAATAAAATGATATTTTAAAATTATACTGTGCAAAAATTGAATCGTATATATTAAAAGAAAGGAAATTCTTTTGACTTTTACAAATGTTCTTGTCTTAAAATTTGTTTTGAAAAAGAAAACAGACATTCCAAGAAACGTATTTTTACTAAAATTTATGCAATTTCTCACAAACTAAATAAAAGACAAGAAATAGAACTTAGTGAAAATTATTTGGAAAAAAAGAAACTTTTTTTTATACATTTTGTAAAAAAAACAAAAATTGCACTAGATTCTCGATTTCATGTTATTTGTCAAGAAATATGAATAAATTTTTTTTCTGATTATTTTAATCTTTTGAGCTTTTCAATATCCCATTCCAGAATCATCATTGGTAGAGAAATAGTACTTTAAAAAAAAGTTTGTTGTTTGTAACATATGCAATTTTTATGACAAAAATATATGATGCAAATATTTTATAATTAAAAAATAAACAATTATAAATATTCTACTTATCAGTATTTAATGAGATAGAAAATCGTAAATTCAACATAACAATATTATGCGGTGTCTGACAAATATTTGAGGCAATAAGTGATGAAAAGAAACAATGGGAAACAGGCATTCAATATAGCATTAAAATTTTATTGTGTAAATAATTTGTAATTGTTTACTATATAGTTAATAATTAATTAATCCTTAATATAATTATACTTTATAATTATATACAATTAATTATTCATAAAGAAATTCATAATTATGATTCTTTAACTATTATTAGACAGATATATTTTTTTACTCAAATTACACTTCATATCGAGAATTAAATAAAAAATAATAAAGTGATTTAGATATAGAAAATAAATGATTCCTAAGTAATTCATAACTCATTAACTTATTAAGGAATTTATATATTTAGTATTTTCAATTTTGAATATTTTTATTACTTCGAATTTTACTTAACTTAATGAATTATGGAAATAAAGTTTTAATTTGAGACCATATTATTTTCACATAACCTCTCTTAACTAGTTAACTCTTAAAAAATGGTGATTTTACAGGAAATATATGCTAAGAGTAGAACCATCAGAAATAAAATAATTTAATTTAATTTTTTCAATCTATGAATTTCTTGACTGCCATCTATCGAATATTTTTCTAACTACATGTGTTGATTTTATAAATTTTAAAAAGGAATTTTACTACATTGTCACGGAAATAAACAATGTGGTAATTCTCGTAGATGAAATATTGATACGCAAAAATTTTCGATAGTATTAACACGAAAAGTTTTAGTTTATTTATAAAACATTCAAGAAGATTAATAAATACTCATATTAATTAAAAATGAAACAACTACTCTTTTTGATGAACTAGAAAAAGAAATTAACAGATTAACACATCCAAATATTTCAGCTGAAATTCTAATGTGATTTATAACATTATTCGTAAAGTCAGATCATATATAAACTTCCTAAAATATAATTAATTTAACTTCCCAAAATTAAATTAATTAAAAATAGCACAAGTGACATGTAGGAATACCCATCAGGCTAAGAGATATTGCCTAAATGTCACGTATATACATTATACTTAGTCTTTTATGAATGTACAGTGATGTTAGTAATAGTATAGTTTGATTGTAAATTCATTTCATTAAATGGCTTATATTATGCTTAAGTGATTTAAAAAAATTACAATAAAATAAATCAATTTACTGAAATATCAATTTATCTACAGTAACGTAAAATTTTCATTATGTTATATACAATTAAAGTTGTGTATGGATGGAATTATAATACAACAGATCAAATACATTAGTAACACAATTCATTCAAAAAAGTTTTAGAATTGATTTAATAATTTAATAAAATAAGAAATTATAATTCTCGTGTGCATTTTTATTAAAAAATGAATCACTTCAAAATCTTAAATCAGGCGTCATCCATCGAACAAATATAACTGCTTCTAATCTTAAACAGAAAAAAAAATTTTTTATCAGCTCTCTTCCTCAGTACAGCGGATACTAATTAGTGTTTCACGTTTAGAATTCACAAGACATCCTTCCTTAATCATAATGGAAAAATGTAGTTCGGTTTATTTAAGGTAATTAATTTCCACTATGTTAATAAACCTATTGTTTTAAATTTGTAAGAAAATGAAAGCCTTTTAAGGTTTAAAATAGAATTAAAAAGAAAATAGTACAATTGCCAACATACAACAATTCTAATAAAATAAGACGCGTACATTTTTAATAATTTTTCATCACATGTATGCACAAATTCTTTTATCAAAAAATTATAGTAGCAGTTATTAAATTGATCAGACTTTAACAACATTTCTGAAAAATAATCAAGGTAATAGAAATGTTCAAAAATTTAATTTTTAATAAAAAAGTGTAGATAGCCATTTTATTGTACAATATTTTGGTATGCAGGTTTAATACATAAGCATATTGGTGTTTTCAAAAAATAAAAAATATATATTTAAGAGAAAATAACACTTAAATTTTCTCTTATATATATATATATATATATATATATATATATATATATATATATATTTTATTTTTCGAAAAATGCAATTATTTCGAAATTCATAATATATTTCCATTATTTTCATTCTTCAAGTAATTCTGTTTAATTTGAAAATTATAATGATATTCTTTGAAAGCTGTATTTAATATATTTCTTAGATAATTTAAAGTACTCTATTTTCAAAAAGATAATTTGATCAAACAATTTCCAAAATATTTACATCTAAACTTTTAGGAAAGTTTTCACTAACATTACTTTCCTAAAATTTTACATAAAAATGACACAACACTTTAGGAAATATGATAGAAATAAAATATATTGTATACCTCACTCAAACAGTCTGTTGACCAAAGACAAACCAAAGTTATTCGGGCTGTGCAAATGCAAATTTGGTTTTTCATTTAAAATGTTACTAAAACTCTCGCAAAATAGTTGTCGAAATAATGCAAACGCGTAAACTCTTTACCGTATAACTATATATCATTTCAAAAATGATCTGTCGATAAAATATTTGAATTTAGAAATAAGAAAATGAATAAATACTTGTAACTGATACTAACCAATGAATACATTTTTAAGCTTATCTAACAAAATATTTTCAATAGTTAGCTATATAATTAATTTATTGGGTAACTATAAAAGTATCTGTGCGATAACTAAGAAATAATGTTGCACAATTTTATCCCACAAACCCCAGTAACAATTAAAATAGGGATCTTAAAACTCACATTATAATCTAGTGTTATAATTTTAAATATTAATTATAACTAATAATTTGAATATTTTATATACAAACCTGTAAACAACAACTACGTTAAAATAGATTGTGAACCCAACTATTTACATATGAGACGAAATTACATAAATATATTGATAATTGAACATTTTCATGATGAATAATTGAAAGTTATACATTCAATTTAATCAAAAATTAATGTTAAGACTATTATAAAATTATTTTGTATTTCTCAAAACACGTTTGATGTAATTTATACTCATTTTAATGTAAGTTATCTATTAAACATTATTATACATTGATGTTTATAATGCAGAATTCTTATTACAAGCGATTAATAAATCTTTTGTATTTCATGGTGAAAAAATGTATTTATTCATATTTTAGATTAAACTAATATTGAGCAGTCAATTGTCTGGAAAATAAAGCATTACAAACAAACAAAGTTTTCCTATATACATATACATATACAGAACTTGATTAAAATATTCTATTGATTTTAACATACTTATGATATTGAATTAAGGAATTCAACTAGGATTAAAATAATGGTAAAAATACTTAGGAAATATAATTTATATATTTACACATTTTTTTCAGTATAATATTTAAAAAAAATTGTGATTCAAAGAGAAAATTATAAAAACTGTCACGAAATCAGTAAATAATTAGCTGCTATCATGAAATATTTCAATACCAATTATCAAACCTACGAATGTATAATTAAAAATTGAATTGAATTACATTTAATTATTTTTTAAAAATATTTTATAAAATTATTTTATATAATTTAGAAAATACAATAAATAAGTTACTCTTTTAAAATTCTATTGCACATTTTGTAACATGTGAGAAATGAAAAATACAAATTACAATGAAAAATAAATTCATTTGAAAACGAACATACTCACCATCTGTATGGACAGTTGAAACATACGTCCAGTTGTATGTACGCACTAAATCTACCATAACCTGTGCTTGATAGAAGTCCGATGGAACGACCCGCAGAAAATATTTATAGAAACTTTTATCACTTAAATCTCGGCTGGTAGCGGAATAGCCAATCTGTGGTATACTGAATAGTTGTAGAAGATTTTGAACTTGAATAGTTACTGTACTTGATCCAGGACCAACGACGCCTACTAAATTTTTTAATGTCTTTACTGGTTTGGTGGGACATTCTGGCACAACTTCTGCTGGGGTAGAGGAACCATTGGCATCTGGAATGACGTCATCGTTGAGTTTGATAGCATCACGAATGAACTCTATGCTTTGATCCAGAGCGATTGGAGAGTACCAACAAGAATCTCTGATTTCAATTCCTAGAGTAATATTTGGAAGTAATGTTTGATTCCTGTTGATTTCGTCTATAGTTTGGAACGACGCTTCAACTCTTTGAAGTCCATACTGTTCCCGGATTTCTCCACAAGTTCTAGTCTGAGCTTGTTTCTGCCCAGGAGCATGATGAACAGAAAACAAAGCACCAATCATAATATCACCTGGTATAATAGCTGTTCTTTTCGTTCTTCTCTGAGCTCCTACTAAATCCTCGAGAATTATAATAATAATAATGAATATGACTAATTGAAACCAAAGAAACCTCATTTTTGGCCTGAGTTTTGGTTTCATCCTTATGATAGGCATTCTATGAAAATCTACAGATGGGCGTCGCATCATAATTTAGTGGATCAGATGCTTTTTCCATAATATCATCAGCCTCACAAACTTCATGGACCATTGGTTCCGAAAAGAAATACTGAAGAGCAATGAGAAGAAATGTGCAAATCTTCACAAAAACAATTAGCGCAAGGCTAACTTTGGATGGAACATAGCCATCGTTGTTACCGGCACTCCTATTTATCGCATTCGGTGCCATTTTGCTTCCTGTGTTTTAAATCTCTAAAAAATAAGAAAGTCTTCATTAAATTTCATTTATTTATATTGAGTAAAAACATATATTTCATGATAATGATTTTTCAAAAGTTAAAAGTATAGAAAATAATTTTTCATGTTAAGAGAAATAAGTAATTGTTCATGATAATTATTACAAAATATATCCACAAATGAGTACCTATGTTTATGCGTTTTAACATAAAATATATTCTGAAATATACTTTATTATTTAATTAGAACCATGATTAAAATTATTAACAAGTGAAACTTGACAAATAAATGTCAAGGAAATAAAAAAAATATCAGAAAAGGACGTAGAAAAAAATAATATCGTTGAAATAATTTATGTGATGTGTGTGTACATATATCAACCTTAATCTAGAAAAGTTTCTTAACAGAGTGTAAAATTAGAAAACTGTTAGCAAAATGTTAACTTTAAGTAAAACTTACAGATCATTGTTACTTGTACTTTTGTCGCCTAGGTTAAAGAATAAAACGTTTGTTCTCACGGTAAACAACAATTGTAATAAATCTAAATTTTTATATAAAATATAAAGACTAAATGTAAGTGTCCAAATTATTTAGCTATTTTATACTTGTGAAATCGTATAATATATGTATATTTTGAATGATAAAAATATGAATATCGGTGTTCTAACAAATGAAGTCTGTTCACTCAAAGAAACAAGAAACTGAAAAATCTGCTCTTTATTAATCATTTTAAAATTCCAAACAATTTTTAAATGTAATTCGGAAATCAAGTTCTAACTAAAGTTTTATTGAAGATATTGGTTTGATGAAAAATTATTGTTCATTTTCTTAAAATAGACCAAACTTTTATTGCAACATTTACGTCATAAATATAATTAAACAAGAAAATAATCAAACAAGAATGCACTTCATTTAGGATGAGCAGGCAAAGTTCATGACAACAAATTCTTGCTTTAACAAAGACATCCTAATAAAAAAATTCATTTCCTAAAAATTTTATAATTTAATACTCTAGTTATGACATTTTAAATTCATTACTTTTCTACATTTAAGGCCATCACATCCATACATCCGTAATCTTTACTGACTCCGGCAATTTAAGATGTCAACTATTTTTTAATTCATAAATCCTTTCACCCAACATACATCTAATTTTTATTTTGCTATGTTCATTATTCGACACACATGTTAATATCTGTATCATGGTAAAATATAATATAAGATGTGTTATGATTTTGATAGAGTTATATGATAATTATCAATTATTTTCTAAAACACAAACTACATATTTCAATAATACACGTTTTAAGAATTAAAGAATAAAAATTAGTTAGATTAAAACGAGGCAAAACGTCTTTAAAAATGATATTCTAGTTTACATCCATCATTATGGAAACTTTCACAATATGTCCTTATTATTTCGATTCAACATGAACATTCTAAATTATAAGTTGATGAATACTAAAATTTCCCACATATCAATCTTCATCAAACCTTTTTATTATAAAGAAAACAAGAAAATGCTTTTCGTTTTCCCATTGCCATTGAGTGAAGTATGAATAAGTATGCAAATGAGTGCATGAGGTGATTGAGACGTGACGTAGTTGAGAGTCAAGAGTAGGAACATCAGTCGTTATAAAAGCAGGTACACCTCACACATTCATCAATCTTAATTAGTACAGTAACGAAAAGAAGTGGACATGTCGAAAGAGCTAGTATGGTGGTGTTTCCTTTACAACTTCAAAGAGGGCTTATCACAAGCTGCGTTAAGTCACCGAATATGTCAAGTTCTTGGAAATAGTGCTGTAAATGTAAGGCATTTGTTTCACAAATTCAAGTAGAAAGATTTGTCTCTTCGTGATAAGGCTTGCAGTGGACGAAATATTTTTGTCTAACTTATAGAATCATACAAAATCATTCATGAAATAACAACTAATTTTAAAAAAGGGTATCTCGATCGATTCTTTACAAAAACAGATTAGGAGAAACTAACTAAATGAATGATGCATACTGTTTTCGTTGAATATAATTTTCGATATATCTTTATCATAAAGTAGAACGAACTTTTATGTCAATACAAATATTTCAAATCGGTAAGGCGTAGAAATTCCTAGTAAATACAAAAGATTGATATTTTTATTAATTTCAAAGCGTTAAACTTAAGCGTTAATATATGTAGAAAAAATGCATTTGTGTAGATAAATACCATTGAAATTAAGCAAAATATTTATTTTTTAAACTATTTAAGCAAATAAATCTAATATTTGGTTTCATTTTATAGCTTAATCATTTTTAGTGGTTTTAATATCAAGGACATTTTGCAATAAAAAAATTTAATATTTTACGTCAATTCATTCCAATTAAACAAAACGACCCAAAATTATGCATTATAATATATATAGTATTCAAAATTTCAACGTAATTAAACCACATAGCGTAATAATGACATAGAGCATTCAAATCTTTTTACCTATGATAACAACTCAGATGACTAATCTGTTAAATCAAGCATCTAAACAATGACCATACATTGCTGCCTTACTGAAGTGGCATATTTCAGAAACAGCTGTATATCTGAATTTCAATGAACTATCTATAATAGGTAGGTCGAAGCGTGTTTTTGGGGAATTTTGCAGTGCAATATCCATATTAATGAAAAATATATATGTTTTTAATTTTAACCTGAAAGTATGGTCGATGTTTATTACGTAAATTTGTTCAAAAGAAACAGAGAGTGAGAGAGGATAGAGAGAAAGAGAAGTTTTGAATAAAAATCTAAAATTTATTACTCTAAAAAAGGATTTGATATTTTACTCATGTATAATAAGTTCATTATCTTTCTATTTAAGCTTATAAAATAATAAGTGCCTTATGATTGAAATAGAAAATAATACAATGAGACAACAAAATAAACAAAGGAAAACTTTTGATTTTCCTTACAAAAATATATTTAATTGATTCATTTCGTGATATGTAGTGAGAAATAAACAAAAGCATCACATGAATGCAAAAATTTAGCAAAATTGTATGATAAAGGTAAAATATTAAATATCCTCTGTATCTAATATTCTGTTTAAATGAATTTCAAGTTATTTTTGATAATACTTAATAATATGATATATGACTGCATAAAATAGAAATTCTGTTGCTTATAATAATTTCATTGGATCTTAATACAGAAACAATTTATAGATACATTACAATTTTGAAGGCCAGCAAATCTTTAAATTTTTGCTCTTCTTCAAAAAAAAAACTTTAAAATTAATTTATAATCAATTTTTCATGTAGACTGTTATAATATTAAGCCAGTTTTATATTATAAATATTCGCATTATATTATGTCTTATAAAATGTAGAAAAATCCCAATTTATTTTAGTCTAAAAGTTTAATTAATCTGGTTCATTGCAGTTAAAATATCAATAAGATCTAACCTGAGAATACAATAATAAAGAGCAAGAATGTATCGCTACAATATATAATAAACATATAAGTGCATTTATCTCAAACGAAGCATATAACAGTAAAAACAACATTTTTTTTATTATATTGTGCAAAAATAATCAGCTCTTTTTTCTCAAATAACCGATGAGTGAAAAAAATTATTTTGAGAAAAAATCATTTAAATACAGCAATTTTTTTGTCCAAGAATAGAAGATATTTTCCCACATCAAAAACATTATTCAAAAATATTAAAAACAATGAAATTGTCCTACATAATAAGTAAAGTGGAATCAATTTTCTGAGTTTGCTTATATTATAGGATGTTGGATATGAATTATAAAATCTTCAGCGCGATTCATGAACTTACTTAATATAATTTAGTTACAAGAAATTTGTACATTAGACAATAATTTTTTAGTTACACGTAAATTATATTATGTCAAGATATTTTTTAGCTATTGTTTATATCATTGATGGTTAAGGCTGTTGTGATTAAATGATATAATCTAAATAAGTTTTTAACTTTGAAATTCAGTTAGCGGACACAGCCTCTTTCTCAAACAGCATAAGAAAGTGAACGTACACTATATTATGCTATATATTACACTATGAGTTTCGATATTACATGAATAATGTCCACTTTTGAAAGAGACGCTCTGCTCATTAATTTTTAAATTAAACATAAACAATTATATGCCACAAAATATTTATTATTGTTCCATACATTAATTTGTAAGTATAATTTCAGTAATTATTGATTTCATGTAGTTAAAAAATATTAATTAAATACTTTCGTGCAAGCAAATTTTTCGCTGTTTGCTATTTCTGTAAATGCGTTAACATTTTTCCTTCCCTTGGTATATAATTTGAAGGATTATATTTCCCAAAATCTAATATTATCAATAATGGTTTCACAGAAATAAAATTGTTGAAAAACTGAATCATTCAATCAACATGTTTTATAAAATTCTTCTGGTGGGGAAAAATTTTTATATTTGTTTAGTTGATTTTTCATACAAAGTTAATTATTATTGTTTTAACAAATAAGAAATTCAATGGTTTTACATAGAATTAAATTAATTACCAATTTTTTAAAAAATGTTTTCTAAAAATATTACGCTGTCAATTTTCCTATTGAATTGAAATTTCCAGTTTTTAACAAAAATAATTATATAAAAGAACTAAAACAGTTTGACTGGAGCAATAAAAACTTTGTTTCACTATTATTGTTAAAAATTGCGCAATAACATTGGCTATTGCGCAATTTTTAACAATAATAGTGAAACATAAGAGAACATAAAAAAAACTTATAAAATTAAAAAAAATCCGTTATTATGATTATTGCAAAAATAGATTTATCTCAATACCAAAAGTATTATGTTCATTCTCAATATTTATTAATTAACAGAATAAATTTGTTGCTTATGATCTAATAGTACTTCCACTGATTCCCATATATTCATAATAACTCATGTATAATAACATATATATTAAATAGGTTTTTAATGTCACACAGTTTTTTTAACAATGAAACATTCTTTCTGTTTTTTTTAATAAATTCTAAAAAGATCAACTCTATTTAGCAAATACAGATCGCATAAAATAAACTGTAATTTTATCTACTTTATCAATTTATGGAGTTTAAGAAACCATTTGAAACACATAAATTGACAATTTAGAGAAAGGCATACTTATCGAAATATTTTAATAAATTCTTTCATTATGTGAAAAAGGAAATGTTATAACTTTTCTAATATTTAATAATTAACAGTAATATTTTGATAAGTTTAATTTTAAATATCCGTATTCACTTAAGGAAACGTTTTTCGTCATAATACCTACAAAAGTACTTTTTTTTTATTTCTAATGGCGGGCATCCTTGAGCAAGTAAGTAACATTAGCCCATCTGCAACAAGGCCCGAAACTGCTGCTCATTTTATCGTTACTAGGTGGGCAACTGTGAACCTAGTCACGGAGGTATGAGTAGCATCGCCCACACCAGCACAAACCCGTTTATAGGGCGGGCCACATTCATCCATCATCTGAGGAAAGGAAAAGAAACATAGAGAATGAGAAAAAACATCCATGATGGAGCCGGGATTCGAACCCAGGTTATCCTCATCCAACAAAAATACAAACTTTTGAAAATTTGCAAAAGTTTATGATTAAATATTAACTCAGCAACTTAATGGTGAATTAAAGCTTATCAACATAATTGAATTTGTTATCCTAAGTAAGATATTAATTTTTGTCATCTATAAACTGCCTTAGACTACATTAAGAAATGTAACATTTTTCCGTAGGAAACATAATAGCGTACAGGCAAAATATATATAGTGCAGTTTTATTTTTCAATTTTAAGCATATTAAAAATACACATATTGGTTTAGACTTTTAAACATGTCGATTGTAGTAATATTCACTAAGTAAAATTTAATTAAGAATAAATTACTTATAAAGAAATATATATGATATGTCTCTCCTGTATATACAATTTTATATTAAGTAGCTAAAGAATTACTTTAAAATTGGGAAATCTTAATATGTTACACTTATACCATTTGAAAATTTATTTAATAAAATTCAATTCGCCTAATGAATCTGATTTTTTAAATACTCATTAACATTAAACTGATTAATTTTTAATGCTTACTGGAGTATTTAAAATTTTATTGCATATTTTTCTCCGAAATAATTTTAAATATTTTTTTTTATAACTAACAAAAAAGCAGTAATTGAATCCCAATTAAGAAACCTTCCATTTAGAGGTGTTCTTTGTTTAGTTTTATTTTCATAAACAATGCTTTATGAAAAAAGTAAAGCACACTTTTTGAATTTACGAAAATTTCCGGAAAAAATATTGCTTGACTTGCAGTAAATAGATGAGAAAATGTCACAGGTCTACTCATGCTTTCGTTGCTACAACCTACGCAAATTCTAGTAAAATTTTATTTCGTGGAAATGAATAACTGCTGTTCACTTTTTTGGAAATTGCTTCTCGTTACTGTGAATGGATTTCAATATCAACAAACAATCATTTTGTCAGAAGAATTTTTTTTCTGTTTTGATGTCAAAAACTCGGAATCAATATGGTGTTTAACATTGTAAAACAAAATAATGTTTTCCTTTCGGAAAATTTCATTTGTTTGAGAATAATTTATTTTCTGTTTGAATACATAAAGCAACAATATTTGCTTTGAATTTTGAATACTTTTATTTATATTTTTAGTTTGAATCAGTGCTTTGCTTAATTTTTTGAACAATCATTTTTTTAGTTATTTTATTACAAATAAGAGATTCAAATTTAATTTATATCAACGATGCTTAAAACTACATTTATGATGTTACATTTTTATTTTTATTAAACAAACTTATTCAGACTTAACGTTTTTCAACAAAAAGTTTCAATATAAAGATTCAAATGAATTTCGTGATTTACATTCATTACATTACGACATTCTTCATTATAATTAAATTTATTGTGCTTTATTGCATACTGTAAATTTAGATGCTTATAATAAGCTACATTTTAAACAATTCCTATACTAAATTTACTTTCTATCTTATGAAACATTTTTTATAGAAAATAAACTAAATAAAGTTTACATGTGTAACAAATTCTGAAATGTATAAACTCAGTTACTCTGCTTCAGACTTTTCATATTAATTTTTAGAACAATAACTTATATACAAATTTATCAAAAAACATGCGACTCAACAAATTTACAATACAAATTTGAAACAATGAGAAAGATAAATTAATCAAATATCGTTCATATATCTATATAAAAATTAAGCACTAATAAAATTAACATTTTGCATAATTCATTAGTTCAAGTTCCTCGAGTAATATGACAAATCTTTGAGAAATATAAATCCATTTTCTGAAGGTAATGAATATACATTTTTTACAGCTTCGATTTATTCGTAAGAAAAACGGCAATAATATTATTAAAAGTGAAAAATATCTAAACTTTATTATACATAAAAGTAATGTTTAAGCATATGATAATAATATATTTTACTATATTTAAAAGAAAAAAAATTGCATACTATTAATTCCCCAGAGTTTTTTATATTATTATTCCTGTTTTGTTTCAAGGGTATTATAAAGTGACAGGAATTCTATAAATCTACATAAATATGAGTTATTTCAATGTTAATAAGATTTAATGTCGTGTAATAAATATAATTTTGTCATAGAATACTATATAATATTTAAAACATTTATGTGGATCTATAAAAAGAATAAAATAATATAAAAATAATATAGAAAAAAAAATAAAAAAAAAATAATATAGTTGTTCATGTATAATTACACTTAAATGAGCTATAAGATAGTTTTATATTTTAATTTCTGTATTATTAAAGTAAAAATGAAATATTTTGACACGGATAGTATAATGAGCATTATTCTTCAAAAATTGCTTTAATAAAATTAAAAGAAAAAGAATAAAACAATTCTTAACATTAAAATAATCATTTGAAGTGATTGACACACCATTGAGTCTTATTCTTACACTAAATGACACAATATAAAGAAAGAAAAAGAAACTAGGAAAAAAGAGCAGGTAAATCTTGCTTTATGAATTCTGAAAATAATTAATTATTATTAAATTAATGTTGATTCAAAATATGTAAATCTTTCAATAAAATAAATTTTCAAACGGAAAAATATTTATAGAAAATAAAAAAACATAGTTTCTATCAAAAGCAAGAAAATGTAAAAACACATATTTACTATGAAAAGTCAAATTTCCATATTTGATCCAACATGTATTATTCACAAGTCATTTTATTTCAATAAAAATTTTACGCTAAGTTAATTGAAGCAACAAATCTCAACTTCATTTCCGGTAAAAGAAACACCAATTGATGAGCGAATCTCCAGAATTTAGTGAAGTACTTAAGAAAACTCCACTTTCACTGATCTAACATTTGCTGATGCATGACTAAAATCTTTTTTCCAGCATAACAAATGTGCATGTTGTCAACACAATAAATTCAATCTCTTTTCAAGTAAACGTAAAAATTATCACATTTCCATAAAATCGATTAAAATTTTCCCCTTTTAGGCATGAAGACAATACATCCTTTCAAAAGGAAATATATTTCCAAAAGATCCTGATTTTGCTTTCCATGATTAATAACTTTTTGATGACAAATGTGGCGATTTTATTTTTTCAGGTTGAAGTACTTGGAGTTTAAAAAAATAAAGAAGGTAAAACGGATGGCATTTGTGATACATCATTTATTTTCTTTTTGAAAAAGATTATTTTTGAAGTATACTAAGAAATATTTACTTTTATATTCCATATTTATTTTTATTATATAAACTTAAGTTATATTTTATAAACTTAAATAATACAGAGTCTTAAAATTAATATCAAATTAATTAAGAAAAATTGGGATAATCATAAAAAGTGAATATGCTTTTAGCAAGTCTAAAAAATTCAAGAATTAAACCTCATTTATATACAGGGAACAAATAAATATAATTGATTAAAATTATAATTATCTTCTATCATACACGCGATAGCCATTTATATTAATATTTATTTATTTTCTATCAAACAGTGATATTTAAATTTCATTAAAAATATATAATTATTTGATCTCAATCTTATTCTCTAAGTAAAAATATATCGAATAAGTTCTTTAATTTGTAGAACATTTTTGTTATATACATCAGCTTGAAAGGTACTAATAATTTGTTTTTAGTGATTCCTTTTAATATATTGTGAAGAATTGAGCATTCTAGAACTGCATTTAAATATCCGCAGAACTGAAAACGAGACCAACTTTCTAAATATAACATGCGTTGTTATTTTATATAGACATGAAAAATTTTGAAACATTTAAGCCTATGTTTCAAATTACATTTCTAATGAATTATGGAAATAATTTCTTTCGTATTCTTTCCTCGTTTCTATGCAAGTTGGACAAACAGGTATTCTAATGGAAGCTCTTCCTTAGAAATAGATGACAGCTTTATTTCAGTAAGGATTCTTGCAATACATTTTCTATTTTCGTAAATTAGAACAAAATTTTTCTATTTATGAAAAATATTACAATTTGATAAGTATGACTCTCGAGGAAATTATAAAATTTATTTTCTAATATTTACCAGCTTTTCTATCACTATCTTATTCTTGCTTTATAAATGCATTACAAAATACTTAAACATTTAATATTTATGTAAATATCTTAACTAAACTTTGTTTCGTTAATCAGAATTATATTTTTAAGTTCAAAACAAATTAAATTTATTCGCGAACTTTTACGTATATTTTACTTTTTGATAAATAATAAACCATCAGTACATAAAATATAAAGTTTTTACCTGAATGATAATTGTATATTGATGAAGGGAACAAGAAAAAAAGACTATTCTTAAAACTTTATAGTTATTACATTCATGTACCAGAATTAATTTATGGTATAAAACAAAATACATGATATATACTCTCTACGCGATAAATTTTTTATATACAATTAGCGTTAAGAAAATTATTTCGAAGATGGCAGCCTTGAAAAAGCATCTTTAATAGGAAGATATGAAAAATTATTTTAATAATATTTAGAAGCATGAAAAGCAAACGGCTGAACTTTTTACAAAAGTATTATACTTCACTCATCATTAACTAAATGAAAAAGACAAACATTGAATTCTTTAAGGTTAATGATGTTAACAAAATCTATAATGCAAAATCCACTATTTAATAAACGTTTACATTAAAAGATTTCCTAAAAAAATAAATATCTTATAACAAATAAACTATCGACAATATGTAGAAGCTTCAATATGCAAACAAAATTTATCATCAGCAACAAAATTACCCAGAAAATTAGCACATTTTCTCATAAATTTCATCCGAAAATTTCATCACAGTACTGTTACTAACATTAAAAATATGACGACAGTAAAGTAAAGTTTATAAAAAATGACTATATTTTATTATATTATTCCAAACAGAAATTTTTGATTTAAAGGTCAGATTAACTTTTCAAAAAACATTTTATGCAGCATGGGCTAAATGGTATTGAAACTTTATTAATTACCAGGTTAAAATAAACGATTCATTCGTTTATAAATGGCCATAGTTTCAAAAGTAGCACTAAACATATATTAGAGATATTGTGAAAAGAACCAAAAGCTCACTAAATTTGTATTGTGTATTCCATTTGTTAGAAGAAGTCCATTGAACGCGTGAGGCAAAAAAAAGTCGAAAATGAGGAAAAGGAAAAAAAATGTTTTTGTGTCCTTGAACATACTAGATGCTCGTATGTTACAGCCGTGCAATGGTCTTTCATCAAACAAAATGGAAAAGAAACGCCTTGTAAACACAGTACTTTGTGGTGGCATCGGCAACTCAAGGACACTTGTTGTCTGTTTCAAACTGTATGGGAAAGATTTAATAATGGATTGGATTTGTATCCTGTCACCAAAGGGACACATAATGAACAGAGAGATTGTAAACTTGTTGACTTTAAGTTCTTTATATATATATATATATATATATATATATAAGACTTTAAGTTCTTTTTATATATATAAATGTGTGGATATGCAATATTCTTGAAAATATAGCTTTATCATAAGGAATGAATGATATACGCTAACTCTCCATATCACACACACCAAAACGTCAAAAAAGCAATTAAAATCAACAGAAGTTAATAAATTTAACACCAACATTTATATTTTAATAATAACTTTTCATTGACTTTCTGTGAAATATTATTTTTGTAAAGAAATACAGTATTTTATTTTGGAAAAAATAATAACATCTAACAATTTATCTATATTTTTAATTCTTCAGAAATATTATGTTTCTCAAAATGTCCTTATCCCCAACTAATATTGAGTATTTATAGTCAATAAACACTATAGAATAAACATGTGTGTGTTTTGCAATACTAATAAGTTCAGTTTCTCATCATGTTTTATTTATAATTAAAAGGATATTTTTTTAAAAAAAAGCAATAATATTTTAATATAAATTTTAAATAAAATACAAATATAAATATTTTTTGATATTTTAAGTTTTTAAAACTAAATTCTTTTATCAGGACATCCGCAATTTTATTGCAATATGGTTATCAAGTGAAATATTTTTTATAAATAAATGCGTAACTTTTCAGCTGTTTCTTTTTACTTATTTTATAATCTATTGCTATGTAATTATTTTTAATCGTTGAATATATTTTGTCTGTGAATTAATATTTCAAATTTATTTATTAATTTATGATCACACAAACACGGACACACAGCAAAGCGAAGACACTAATAATGATCATACCAGCACTTTTAAATAACAAGTTACATATGATAATATGCTTAAATATTCATCAAATTTGTTCTTTAAAACTTAAGCAATTTTGCACTGTAGTGTTTCAACTAATTACAACGTTTACATGTTTTTAAAAAATTTAGAGACCATATCTGGTCTGGAAAATATACTAGTTATATTCCAGTTTAAATTACATTTGATAAATTCCTTAAATATGAGATTTATGATTCAAACACTTAAATTTGGCTAAGCGCTCTGATAGCTGTAATGTTATTTATTAGAGACAGTAAAAGTTTGAACAGTTAAATATTGAGATTTTATTTGTAACTCAATAGGAGTATTATCCTGGGTTCGTTTTCTTGAGTTCCCAAACTTATATTCTTAGTTCATTGCCCATAACAATATTATAATCAATAAATTTCATTGCAGATAGCGTAACGATTTTACATATTCATTGGTTTGATACTCTGATATGGTATTTTGCCCTCAAAAATTTAAATAAGATCCACAGTTTGAAGTTGATTAGGCAGTTATACCAGCCTTGATACGAATGTTCACCCGGCAAAGTAATGAGACGAAAAATAGAATAATAAACCCCAGTTTTATATACGCTCTTTTTAAGTGTACAATGTAGATCTTTATGGAAATGAAGAATAATGTATAAAAATTATGATTTTCTGTTTCTAAGTAGAAGCTACTTGAATTCAGTTTTGAGACTTCTCTACATTACTTTCTTTTACAGAAAATAATGTATTTCTTCTTTACAGCATCATCTTTAAGTTTCCTATTCATACCCGCTTTTATTTTTCCCATTAGCGTTTCTTGTATATCCTATGTACTTTTCCCATGAGAGTCCAGCAATTTATTCAAGAGCGAGAAAACATCAGACATGAATTTTTTTAGTGTGCAAGTGGAATTTAGATATATGACAAAATCTATTCGTATCAAACATCAAATGCACGTTTACCTTAAACAGTAATATATAATCAAAATATATACACATTTTCAAGTTTTAAGAAATGATGCTGTGAAATATGTTAAAAAAAATGTTGAGTGCATGAATTTTAAAATTTATTATATATTCTTGTTTATATCAGTGTTTCAGGTAAAAATATATAAAACGTATTCATTTAAAAAAATATATTGGCCTTAAGCCTATAATATGAAATAAGATCAAATAATAGCAATTTTACAGTTTTTATATTAATAAAAGTGTATGAATCTTTTTCACAAATATCTATATTAAAAAATATGATCATAATTTTTGTTACAAAACAGAATAAAACTATACAATTAAAAATCATTACAATAGACACTCGTTTTTACGAACTCGTAAGTACCGGTAAAACAGTACCTGAATTCGAAAGTATTACATTAAATCAAAGTATTGCAGATTTTAAAGTTAATTTTTTAAGCAAACTGAACACATCATTCTTTACAATTTAAATACCGCAAGAAAAATGATTTAACATGCACTATATAAGCAATATAAACGAAATAAATTTAATATTTAAAAACAATTATTTAATTCAAAATCACAGAAAGTATAGGCATTACTATTCCTGATACAAAATTGCATTTTTAAACTTACCGTTTCCATTCTTTTGAAATATGGAAAGCATTTAACAGTTGTTTAAATAAAAAAAAATAGCTTAATTTTATTAACCATGTGTTTCTTTTCTAGATAATAACAGCATGCATTAGTTTCTTCTTGCTTAATATTTGAAAAAGTTATTATTTTTATTTTGAAAACATTTTTAATCCTTTATTTATCCAATATTTCTGACGAATGAATTACATATGAGTCCACATTTCAAAAAGTCTGAAATGAAAATTTGGGAGTCGCGTACTTTTTTTTATCATAGTTTATGATTGAATAACTCATTTTCATTTAAATCGGCAAATAAAAATTTCAATATTGTGTTCAGTTATAAGGTTTTTTTCTTAATAAAGCCAGCATTTCAAAATGACATAGACATCATTTTTCCTAATATATATTTCCAACAATAAAATGATAAGAACACTTTGGCTGTTCATAAAGCAATTCCAAGTCATGATTACTGCTTACAAATGTACTTTGAAGATATTGATTATACTCAGATACAACATCTTCAAATGGTAAGCTTCTCAGGAAGGAGAAGCACCATACTAATTGCTTAAAAAATCCAAAATTTCAACATAAGCATTTCACTTAGTTATCCTTAATTTGAAAGGCTTAAAATTTTCCAATGAAAGTTTACTAAGTTCTTCAACCATGAGGAAAAAATATAAAAAAGTATGATGGATAAATATGAAAGCAAATGAAAGATGCATGAAAATGAGTAAGCAAAAGAGATATTTTAAGCTTTTAGTTCATAAACGGAAAATGAAATTATCGATATGTCTGTAAAACCATGTTCGTAAGCCACCATCTGTTTCTAAAATCACGAGTTTTTATAAATTCAAGTTTTGTAAAAAGTATGTCTAGTGTTATAAATATGATAAGACTTTTAATATTTAAATGTAAGCAAATTAAGCTTGAATTTAAATTTATTGAGCATTAAACGTGCTCCTTATAACTAAAAAACTGTTTCAATTAGTGGATGTTAAGTGAAAATTTATTAGATATTGCTCATGAATTCCTAAAATTTTATTACATTATTTAAAGGAATTCAATTAATTTTCAAGTGATTTTTTGTTTCTTGAGAATGATGTACAATTTAAACGTATCTTCATCTGCTTCAGGTAATATTCTAGAATGCTAATTATATCCAAAATTTCTAATTTTTATTATGATTTGAATATACAAATTGAAGAATAAAAAATGATATGCCTTTATTTGCTAAATTAATTACTTTAGATTTTGTTAACGATGTGTACAATATATGGTTCTTTTTTAACTTAATTCAAACACATAACACCATTAAAATTTAAATTTAAATAGCTGAAAAAATTATTCAAAATAAATATTGAAAAAGCTAAAAATAATTTGTTTAGATATATAATGATAAGAAAGTGATGAAATTATTTTTCTACAGTTCACATATCTAGCATCGTATGAGCGATAAATGACATTAATTGGTGCAGTATTTCCGCAGATGAGTTTATTTTAAATTATAAAAAACACACAACGATAGTTTATTTTATGAGTGAAATATTCAATAATCATGATCGATCAAGTTATCAAGAACTTTTGCCTATGAATAATTTTTGTTAATAGATGGCATGATTTTTTTAAAAGTTTAGCTTGGAAATAATCCGTTTATAATATTGAGACAAAAACATTTCCTTTTCCTGAAAGTGCTTTTCAGGAAATAAATATCAAAAATAAAATATGATTAAAAAATACTAAGTTAAGTTTCTAATTAAAACATATAATTTTAAACATAATTAAGTTTAAATACATAATTAATTTTTTAATTAAAACATATAACTACATAATTTTCTTAATATTCATAACTAACATATCGGCTTAAAAATTAATAAAAAGAAAATATTTTCTAATCGAGTATTGCATTTTCCATGAACATTTAAAATTTAATTATTATCATTCATTAAAATAAAATGAAAATAATCAACGTATATTCTTGACAAAAATTATTGAAGGAATAAATAAAATAATAATCAGTAAGCCTCGAACGCTGGCTTATCTTTCTATCTTCACAACAGAAATTTAATCCTCATATTTTAGCAAATAAAGTAATTTATTTAAATATATTATTCCCAACACATTCTTCCGATTACATTTGAGAAATCAATAGAGAAATATGTGGTTATACATCATTCTTAGGGAAATTCTAAACAAAGCAATTAATTTGTAATACAAACAAAGAATAAATGGCGTATTGAATTGAATAAGAACAAAATTATCATTTTAAACATCCCTCGCTATTGAAGAAACAAGACTTTTGATATTTTAATTGTGCTTGCAAAAAGCATTTAATTATAATTAATGGAAGAGAATTATAAATTCTGTATTTACAGATACAGAATTAGAAAACTGGAAAATTATCGTGAGTTCTATCTTAAGTAGTCTTATTGGATTATTAAGCAGTTTTATTGAAACATAACTAGAACGTGTTTAAGTGGACGTTGGAAACGAGGAATAATATTTAAACATACATGTATATGTACATATTTATGTATGTTGCCCTTTTAAATCTGTATTGAATGCTGCCTTTCCAATTTGTCTCAAGAGGTTTTTACAATTTTAAGTAGGAATTTTGTTCATTAATTGTCATAAAAATCTTCAGTCATTCATAAAAGTTATTAGCTAATAATTCTGTCTTATAAATGATACCACTTGTATACATAAAAAACTTTTTACATTTTACTAAAATCTGCAGAAAATTGTATTTTCTAGAAGTTCTCTTTTATATTTGAAAACCTGAAATAATTTTCTTCAAGGCATACTGAATAATTTATTTTCTGTTATGTAACCTGTATACTTTAATTCAAATCGTAAAATTATATTTTGTTGATAACAGGTACATTCAACTTAATTAATTTAATCAACTTAACATGTAGCTTTAAAAAATTTCTAATATATACTATTGCTTTGGACAGATGATATTTATTTTAGTTTCTTGTTATTTACATGATATTTATTTTACTACACATAATGGTCTGGTGAACATTTTGATAATCAATTAAAATGAACTGACCACAGCAATTAATGGATATTGTAAGTCCTTCATCAAATAACGGTGTAAGCATACTGCTTTGCATAAAATAGAAGAAAAATCATAAATTTAAATTCTTCTTAAAACTTCGCAGTTTTTTTTTTTTAAGTTTGAAGCTGAAGATAGAGATTTAGTTGCCACAAATGAGAATTGGCTTCTAACTTAATGTAAGACAAATCAGGAAAAAATAATCTACATAAAAAAGAGCGTTGTTTCGATGAGTTTGATGTCTCCTCGAAGTCATTCAACAGTTTCTGAAAATTGGAATGCTGTCTACCTGTTGAAAGGGGACACGACGCACAGTCTCGAGTAGCAGAAGCAATTGGAGTCAAAAAAGTCTGATTTTCAAGGCCTGAAAAATTTTTGGAAGACTGAAAATTCAATCCAAAGATTAGGGCAAGGTCATAGACGTGTAACAACATCCAATGAAAACCGTCATTTAACTCTAATGGCTCGGAGACATCGAAACATGAATGTTACTCTTCTTCAAAAACAACTTCACTTGGCTACTGGCACCAGAGTTTCGACTCAAACTGTTTGAAATTGACTTCACACTGTAAGAATTAATCCTCGCAGAGCGATGGTATGTGTCACGTTAACAATAAGACACCATTGCGCCCACAAAGTGAGAAACAGCGCATATGATTAGAAGAAGAACTGAATGATACATACTTTTTCTCTGACGAATCTCGTTTTTCTTTTAATCCTGACAATAGACTTATTTTGATCTGGGGAGAACGTGGTATTAGTTCGTGCACAAAAATGTCATATTTGGCAATGGGAAGTGGTGGACCATGTTGACATCTACACTGATGGGAGCACAAGTCACCAGTATAGGAATAAGATCCTCAAACCTATTGTATTTCCTTATGCTCAACATTTGAAAATGACTTCATGTTAATGGACAACAACTGCAGACCACATCTTCCTAATTTGATAATGACTTCCTTTTGGAGGAAGAAATCATGTGAAGTCAAAAAATAAACAGCATGCTTTCCGAACATGAATCCAATAGAACACATTTGGGACATTTTAGACTCTCCAATAACTAGAAAAGTTTCTTCTGGTGGATTTTGAAAGAATACCCCAGCCCTTCATTAATAGCTTCAATGACACGTTGCTTCAAAATTGTTCATCTTTGGTAGCTATCCAGGGAAAGATTATTCTCTACTAACAACGATTTTCTTTTAAGGAAACACGTTTTTTATTTCTTTTCTCATATGCACAAATTGTGTTTACGTTTCCTTTTGTACCCAAATGCTTAATGAAATGCATTTTTTCTGTCAAACAAATGACAATTTTATGTTATAGACCTTACTACGTCTGTCATTAATGTATCTATCAACCAAACAATTCTTCAGGTGCAAAATCAACCTAAAACACTCAATATCATTTAATGTATTGAGCTGTGTATTGGTATATGAGGTGCTCGTTACGGTCTTGGAAATTCACAACATAAGTTATACTTTTTTTGCTGTAACTGCAGCTCAAATTGGTCATGATATGAAAACATTAATTGGGAAACGAGAATGGAACTTCCTTCTGTTTAATAGTAAATGCATATTTTTGTTTTATATATAAAATGTTAAATTATTAATATATTAAACACTTATTTATCGATTTATGCTTCATGTGTATTGGCTAGGAAAGAAACTGACAACGCATTGCTTCTCAAATTCATATATTCTGAAAATTATTTTTCGCATATTTTTATAATTTCCTAATGACTTTGTGATAATTGAAGATACAAAATATATGAATTTAAAAGGATTTAATAATTGTTTTTAATACGATGTTACAATAATTTTTTAAATGGAACTTAATTTTCTTTACAGAGTTATTGTGAAATCTTATTGGTTCAATTTTGTAAGTTTATAAATTTAACGTTTAAAATTATTAATAAATTTTATTACTTTGAAAGAATGGTAATTGCCGGAAAGCAATATGTTAAGATCCAACATTTAATTTTCTGCAGCAACATTTTACACAATTAACTCTTTTTAATACGATTGACCTATTATTATTTTACATATTCAAATTATTCATTAGTATATATAATATACTTATGATGATATTAGAATCTATTACTTTCATTCCATACAATTAAATTACTTGTTAACTTGATTCTTAGGAAAATTCTTAGACAGTATATGATTCAACAGGCTAAGGATAATAGAAAGACAATGTTGAGGGAAGAAAGAACTATTCCTAATTCTCCAAGGAAGATAGCAGTGACTCTGTTTAGAGGTTTAACTGTACACATGACTATTTAAAAATTACCTCCATAAAATCGGAATATAGAATTCACCAAGCTTCATTTTGTGTGCATTTTGTGTGCCAATTAGATTATCTTTTTTGAATATTTAAACATCTGTATTGCTCTTCTTGGTATGAAGATATTATTAAAAAGTACTGGAGAGCCTGTGAACTATTGGCTTAATCATTAATGTTTGGCATTTGTAAAATAAAATTATAAATGCTTTATATATGCTCATATGTTTATATATTTGTCCATGCATTATATCAAATATTTGGTTTATTACTGAAAAACTAAAAATAATTGCTTCAGTATTGATTAACCACGATTAATTATTAATTGATTCTAAAACTAACTTTAGCATTAGCAATCAATTAAGAAACAAATTTCAGAGGATGAATTATATTATGAATTTATGAGGATATATTTAATTTCCTCAAACTCTAATACTTTACAAAATTTAAATAAATAAATTATGAAATACGTATAAGACTTTGCTGACCGTTTTGACTAATTACAATGATATATTAAAAATTTTAAAATATCGTTACTTCTGTCTTAATTGACATTTAAATTATAAATAAAAACACTTTTACTTAAGTAATTTTGTGTAATCTAGTTTACTTATATCTTTAAAAACAAGTAAAATTTAATTCGATTGTTGGTGGTATTACTTTTAACTGTGACATTGTTAGCTGGGCAAAGTTTAAAATTTAACTATTGTTAATATTAGTTGTTGTTCCCTAACTATTAATAATTAATAATATTCATATATATATATGTATATTAAACAATATATTTAATCCATATTTTGGAAATATTAACTGGTATAACTAAATATTTTTTTCTTTAATAGTTTATCTGACCATTTTAATACATTTTATTTGTTTAAGTGTTAGTAAAATTTATTCTACATGAAGTCTTTAATATTTTAATGAAATGCTTTTGTGTGGGATAAATTCAATGAGCTTTAACGACTAGTCTAAAACTACATATTATGACATTTTACGATGATGCAACTTATTCTGTTAAATAATTAGCGCATTTCTGTTGCATATTCTTAATTAATTATTAAAATGAGTGATCATCAAACAAAATAATTTACTATCAGTTAACTTATAATTCGATAAGTTTTTATTCATTAAATGCATTATGTATTAGCATAAAATATGCTAATCTCTACAAAGCAATGAATGCATAGTTCATTAGTATACAAAACTTAATACCCAAAACTTTTGAAGAAATAATTCTTACATGAGCACAAGTTATTTTACACGTAAAACCTGTTGACATATTTCATTTAGAACCACTGACGTTGATTCAAAGTTATTTAGCCAGTGAACAAGTATGATGAGTTCCTGTTTGACATTTCCCTCTTAATTAATACATGACGTGACGTTAATAACGCTTTCGCATCGAAAATCCTGTGATGACTTTCTTCATCATAACTGCAGAAGTTGGAGAGGATTAAGATTTAATATTAGGATAAGAAAAACTATTACAGAGAATGAAAATTTTGTATTCTTGGAGAAGATAATTTAAATTTAATATTTGAGAGCAATTATTATTAAATTTTAATGAATAATTTCTTAATGAAGCGTAATAATAAACCTAAATTTTGACTTTACAAAAATCAGATTAATTAAGTTATTGAATGAACTACATTAAATAAATTCTGAAAATTTTAATTAAAATAACCATGGAATATTAACATTTTAAAGCATAGTTATACCACACATTTTCTATACCTTTCCGCTTCTGAGAGTTTTCAAGTAATTTAACATGACTAACTCAAATATGAGTGTGAAATTGTTATATGCATTACTACAAAAAACGAATTGACTCGAAACTGACGTTAAAGTTGATTTAAACATCGAATTAAGTACGTATTTATAGCAATTCAAAGTTTATGTAAAGTTATAGTTAGAAAATGTCTCCATGAAACTACTCGATTTAACAATTTACGTCAATCAAAACAATATTACCAAAACCATGCACTCTATTCAAAATTTACTAGTAAAGAGTACAATGACTTAGTTATAGTAAATTGAAAGAAGATATAATTTAATGTATTTGTGTTTCTGCAATATTCAGAATTATCGTTGCAACATATTAATGCCCATTTATTGAATGATGCATATATTTGTTGCTATAAATGCTTATTAGGCACAAAACTTATATCTTAAACATAATTGCCTCAATTTGATTATAAGTTGCATCATAATTTTTTTTTATGTCAAGAGAAAAAAATTTAGAGAATGCAATGTGCAGTTTGTGTTCGCTCTGGTACATAAAATAAAAGGAAGTTATTAAATAAAGTTAGAACATATTTTTTTTACAAAATAATAAAAAGAATTGTTTAATGCCATAAGTGGTACAATTGCATAAAGATATTTCTTGAGAATACAACAAACAAGTTTTAGCATTGTTTATATGCATATATTTGAAGAGGCAATTTATTTTTTACACGACACTCTCATAACTTTATCTGTAATATGTAATTTCAGATGCTTTTTTTTGCATTCTATAGTTTAAACACCAAACCAAAAAGACATATATACATTAAGTAGATGTCGAGACAGCCATTTCTAAGTCAAATGCACTTCTAAAACGTTTGTTAATACAAATAATGATTCTTTGCTGTTTCAAAAGTGTAATTTCATTTATTTTTAGTATAACATTAAAATATTTTTAAATTTTAATAAAACTTAAGGCTTTCATTGAATAAATTGAGTCATGTTATGTTACTTCAACACTTCGTTAAAATATTATGAGTTTCAGTAGAACTCAGCAATTATTAATTAAGTATGCTTACAAGTGAAAAAATACGGGTCTATTAGTAAAATTTGAATTATAGAGAATACTTAAGTGTCGCGTATTCAGAAATTATTTAGTTGTATTATTTAAACAATTTATGCACCCTTTTGTATGATCAACTATTTTGATTATTAATAACTTTAATTTTAAAAATGATAATCCGTATAATATTTTAAATATATTTATCAATATCTTAAGAATATTAAATGAAAAGGCAGAATAACATAACATTATAGGGTACTTAATATTCATTTAGTCTTTAGCTTTAACAATTGCATTGCAATTTTTAAAACAATTCTATGAAATAGACAAATGTAAATCAAAATACCAAATTTACCTAATAATCATGTGTAATTGTAATAAAACAAAGTAAACTTGACATTAAGCCACAAAAAGAAAATAAAAATTAAACTGAAATGAAACCAACAATAAAGGCTACAAGAATACTAAATTACAACATTGCTTAACAGTATGAAGTATATAAGTAATTGTCTTATAGCAATTACTTATATGTGATATATATTGATAAATATGAGAGAGGAAAGGGAGATGAAAATTTCGTGAATTAGTAGATGCAATAAAATCAACCTCAGTAACTGATGTAATCACATTACATAACTTTTATTTTTTACATAAGCCTATTATAAGCGATGAAATATTAATTCAGAGAAAATTAGTCCAACGATTCTAGTCTTAAAGTTAATTAATAGTTTATAAAAACAAATATTTCACTTTAATGATTTTTTTTCTAAGTACTTAAAAGATCTTAAGAAATAATGAGTCTCATAAGTAATTATTGTCATTTGCTTCAGACGCGCATTGTGCAATAAATAGCATTTAAAAAAATAGAAAAGACACACTATGCATTTTTTCTCCAAAAATTATTCGGAAAATATATACTCTAAGAAAAACTCTACCACATTTCCTTGAAAGGTATAAAAATATATTTTGTTCTAATATCTCTGAGTAAAAGTAAAGTGGTAGAATGGAAAGTACATGAATTATTAATAATGCATACTTTCATTTTCAACCCCTTCTTTCCTTTTTTTAACAAAGAAAAAAATTGAAAGCTTATCTAAAAGGAGATTCGATGCTTTTATTTTGTGAATTGATAACAGTTCATATTTTTCATTTGTTCAGGTTATGTAATTCTGTGGATTTTCACTTCTTTTTGAATTTTTGTTTTGCAGCCGCAGCCAGTAATTTCGTTTCCAATGCATTTGTTTTTGAAAATAAAACAAAAACAAAAAAAAGTTTTTTTTTCCACACATTTTTTAAAATTTATTCATTTTTTATTCCCTGTATTTCAAATTCATATTGATATTTGTAATTCGAATATTTGATTAATTTCGTAAATTTATGAAAAGTTTTCTTGTTTTTGTATTTTTTTGAAAAACTTTTGAAGCTTCTTTTTCTTTGTTGAAATAAAACAATTTCTGAATTGAATGCATTTCATTTTACATTACTTTCTTTAACAAAGCTTAAAGAACATTTTTTTCTTTTTTATTGTACTGAATTTTTTTTTTTTTTTTTTTTTTTTTTTTTTTTTTGCATATTTGAATTTAAAGCTATAACATATGAGAAATATAAATTTAAAAAAAATCTGCCAATAATTCAAAACACTTCCAGAGGTTACAAGTTTGAATCTAATTTCTCATATATTAATAATTCTCGGGAAATATAAATAATTCTCAGAAAATATAGAATTTGAAAAAAAAATCATAAAAAATATATTAATCGTTCATATAATTCCATAATAAATTAAAAGCTATTGCAAAAGCACAAAAAAATTTCCAAATATTTTATAAATATTTTATTTTTAAAAATCTTGCAATTTTTTTTATTTTTGTTACATTTAATTATCAGTATCGTCTTAAGGAAAATGCAGCAAATATTGCATTGTTATATTAGATTGCAGAAAAACATTTGCTTCTACCAAATGAAGAAACTAATGATGGATAATTACCACAGCAATTTTGAAGAATTACGGTATGGTAGTTAGAACTCTCTTGCATGAACTGCTCCAAGGCAGGAACGTCAGCCTATGGCGCATTAACAAACATTTTAAATTGCGGCTTAATAATCTCCGGTTGGGTCAGGTATTAAGCTAAGCTCAGTATGCTTTGAATATGAAAGCAGAATCTTTCTCCCCAAGACTATTGCCGCACTTATCTTTTCTAGATAATGAAAGATATCTAAAACATTCTCTTATTACATTATTATAATTTATTCTCTTATCACATATATAATATTCTTTGTTTAGCCATCGATTTCATGAAGGCTATAATGAAATGAAGCTAATATTAATCATAGTAAAATGTGCTTATCTACAGATACAAAGTTAATCATACAATCAAATTGTTTTAATCAACGTATGGCTATTTAAAATGAAATGAACAGTTAAATCCAAATGAATTTGAATAATATATATAGGTTTAGTGTTGCCTTTTAATTGGTATAATTCTCTATTAAATTACAATAATCACAAGTTTTAACCTATAATCTAAGTTTAAATAATGAAAATATGTTTGTAAAACCCTTTCACCTTATCAGTCTTACATCAAAAAATGAAGATCGGGAATTTCGTGTACTCGTTTTATGTAAAAATTATCATTCATGAAGATCGCCAAATTTTAGATAAATTTACCAGAATAACATATTGATGTGTCTATTAATTCTGCTTGTTGAAAAGAAAAAAATTTTTTCTAACCTTGTCCACAGTAATGTAATTCTGCATGGCTTCAACGGAAAAAATTCACCTTAATATAGAATTTCAATATTAAATAGAAGATTAATTTGCCAACATTTACTATCTTTTACTCCCCTCTAAATGATGTATTGAATAACAGAAATCATATAATCATATATAAATACATATTTAATGTCACCATTGAATAATAGTATGAAAAATGCTTCAAGATTGTTAACAAATACTAAAATACAATAATAAAAAATTAAAAATAATACACAAATAGTTCTATTTCCTAAAACTTTTAAATATATATAATTACGTATTTCTTTTGTTGAGCATTTATTTAATTTATACAAACACATAGAATTAAACTTTATAAAAATACATAGAATTAATTTTTTAAATTTTCATTTCCAATTAAAATATGGGTTGATGGATGAAAATGTCATCAATCAGTCTTTAATATTTAAATATTATTCCATACACACATCACAGGATCTTTGGATCTTTTGAAAAATACATAAAGCGGTGAATTTTTATGTATTATAATATGCAATTCCAATCAACAAAATTTTTAAAACTTAAACAAAAACGCAAAATGCCATAAAAAATTAAAAATATCAAAATAGTATTCATAAATTTAAATTATATGATATTTATCCACAATATATATCCATTTAACAAACGACTTCATTATCTCAAAAATTAAATCAGCCTCTTAAAATGCTTCAAAAAGATATTTTTTAAGACTAATAACTTGAGAGAAAAAAATTAATTCTTAAAATTACAGTTTTGTAGTAATGAAGAATCACATTTTATTTCATACAAAGAGCTTTTAGAAATTAAAATATATTTCTTGAAGAATTTATAAGCTTGAATTTTGCTGTCATGTAAATGGATTTACATTATTTCATATAATAAATATAATTAAACTAATTATTTCATGGTTTATTAGTCTTTTAAATCAATTATACTTAAATAATAATTTATTTATTAAAAGTACAAATGCTATACTATGATTTATTGATACCAAAAAATGATCTAATAAGTATATAACATTTTGATTTTTATAACGATGCTATATACGAATTGCATTTTAATTTTTTTAATTTATTTTCATAGTTATATAATGTTTATTTGTAAAATTGCATTTTATTCATTTTAACACATAAATATATACATATTTAAACACATAAATTTTTTTACCATTTCATTTATCAAGAATTCTTTTGAAGCGTAAGCAATTTGAAGCATAATGAATGAAATTTATATACAGCTAAAAATGCATATTGAAACCCAGACTACTAAAAGATACTCGATATTTAGTGTCAAAAACAATCTGTAAATGGATTCAATAATGTTTATGCAAATAAGTGAACTTATGTATCGTATAATATTATTAAAATATCTAATTCAATATACGAAATTGCATAAAATTTATATCAGTTCACATATTGCGATAAGTTAATGATTTTTTAAGTTATGTATCATAAAATACATAATATATGGTATTTTTACCTTAAGATAATTCCATCTAATTATCAATTGACACCTGAGAATTCATGCGTTTTCAACTTTGTATCCAACGAATTTATGTAATATTATAAATTCATCCATAGATTCGTATTTAGTAATCTAAAATATTAAAATTGTCATGTAGTTCTGTTACATAGTATATATTATGAAATAAAATTAAATATTCTTGAAAAGATAGTGTAATATTTCATTTAAAGTTTAATATAAATCGTAATCCCGGGGACATAGTGGTAGCGTTTCGCCTTCCCAGCGCATATGTCCGAGGTTCTGTCCTCAGGCTGAGCAACTATGACACAGGCTTTTCTCTCTATAGTAGATTGTTAAAACTGAGTATTAAGCATGCTTGGAAACTAAGCATGGGGAGTTTTGTGTTAGAACGGCCACCATCTCACAGGGATATATTTTTCGTACTCCACAGGTCTCGATTAAGAAAACAGGTATGAACTTTGTGGTCTTTGCCCACTTCACGATAAACTATTCTGCCTCAGGATTTTATATAGCTTATTTAATTACGTAGAACAAAAATCGATGTAATTATTCCTTAATTAAAATTGATTAATTATTCCTTAATTGAAATTAAAAAATTGTAAGAACATTTTAAATATCAAGACATTACGTACATAAGGATAATATAATTTGTAATACAAAAAATCAAAAATATCAAATTAAGGCTTGAATGTATGACACAATTAAAACATTATGTAATATTTTAATTATATCATACATTCAAATTTCATTTTCATATTTTTTATTACAAAGTCATTAACATGTAATAGATTAATTTTTCTAAAATAATTAGATAAAAGAAAGCAATTTCTCTTAATTCAACTCAAAGATTATCTACGAATATACATGATAAAAATAACAAAAAATTTTGTAAAATCTCATTTGCAAGTTCTTTAGAAGTTTTTTCAGCGTATTAGCTTACTTATAAATGACAATATTTTTCAAAAATTTCCATATTAGTCAAATAATTCACTTAACATTAATTGTAAGCTTTTAAATAAAATAAATTAATTTTTTATATTTCCTATGCGCATTTTTTTAATGTAATTAATTACACATTTAAATTAACTGTATCAACATTTAATATTTTTTAAGTTTTAAGTAAAATATGATTGTTAAAGTTTATACACTAATTTTGACTAACAAAAACTAATTACATTAAATATAACTATTTTCCAAAATTTAACAAAAAGATATTTTATAACTTAATTTATATTAATAAAATATTTTCAAAGTGTTAATATTATGAAAAGTGTATATTTGAAGATTCTCATGCTTGTTCTTTTACAGAAAAAAAATTGTTTTATTCCAAAATAAATTGTATTGCTGAATAAATTAAATTGTTAAAATATTTCAATGTCACTATGAAATTCCTGATAAAATTAATAATTATCTTAAATAATTAATAATTTAATTAAACTTAGTTTTTGGAAAATATAATATTTTATATTCCTGTAATTAATTTAACAACCAAGTGCCTAAGTTGAATAAAAAAAGTTAAACAAAAAATGAATAGAAAAAAAGAAAGAAATTTATTTCATAAAAAATTAAATTAAAGATAAGGAATTCAAAATTAATAATTTCAGAATGCTGAACAAAAAATCATCTATTTCTTTTTTAAGTTAAAAGTAAAATTTTCTAGTCTTATTTTCTTTAAAAAATTTTAGTGTAAAATTTGAATAGAAAATTTAATAAATACTTATAAAATATTATATAATCATTAATCTTAAATTATCTAGTTCAATTTTATTATTAGAATTTTTATTCATTAACTCATGAAAACACAAATTTAAATTTAAGCCATTAAAACTTAAGTGAAAATTTTCACGGAAATAAATGTTAATTTATTGTTTAACTAATTCTCTCTCTTACAACAATTATATGAATAAAAAATTATGAAAAATTATGATTTAACTTAAGACCAATTAAATGGGTGAATTAAAATAAATTAAGTAACTTAAGAATAACTTTAAAAAAATTATGTAATAAAGTAACATTTGAGAAGTTGAACATATTAAATGGCATATAGTATTATTTGAATATTTTTATTTTCATAAATTTATGCATGTTTGTTTTATATACTAGTTTGTTTATTCATAATTGAGAACAACAATAAAAGTTCGGACAAGTTTTTATATTTAATAATTTAAAATAAAAGAAGAGGAATTTAGTGGATTAATTATTAGATATATTGGAAAAAGTGTTTATGGCTTTTTGGAATAAACGTCTACATGATTTTTTTGTTGCATTAAAAATAACTAAGATTGCATTCGACCTCAGATATGGCACACATTTTCACATTGAAATTTACGTCATTTATTGTCACTAAATTTCTAAGCCTCAATGTTTGACATTTTCTAGTTGTAAAAAATTTCTTTTACAAATTTTTAAATTTATGAGTCCAGTAGTCCTATATCAACAATCTAATTTATAAAAGAATTGGGCGACATCATTTAAACAATTTTTTTCTTGAAAGATCATACAAAGAATTGTCAAAAGGGACTAACCGATTAAGTGTTCCTTTCAATAATCAGATCGAATGAAACGGACATCGATTGAAATATTAAAGCAGCTTATTAAAAGGAAGAACAGCATTCCATAGAACAAGAAAGAAGCACTTAGACGAGTTAGATATTATATGCAAGTCAGAAAGAAAAGTTGTCAACACATGCAGATGATATTAAAAAAAAGTAATAACAGAAAAGATGACTATCTATTGAAATATTCGAGCAATAAAAAATGTATGACTTGTTTTATTCAAAAATGCGATAGATTAGTTTACATCTTTTCCATTTATTTAATTATTGAGATACGTCAATGTATTTATATACAATCTAAAATTCAAATTTCAAGGACAATACCGAATTAATTATTTTATCCGAAGATGCGAATTTCAAAGAACATTTAATAAAAACAATATCTATAATTATTAAAAACTTTCTAATCATAATAAATAAAGTTTATTTTATATTAATTAATGCGTAATATATTATTTATAATCATTTTCATTTTAAAACATATCGAATCCTATATAATTTATTTGTCCCAGATAAAACAAATAATAGTTTAAATTCCTAACTATTACAAAATTGAGTAATTTAACTTAATTTTACTGTACTAAATGTCTATTCATATATTTTTTCAACTGACATAGATATTAATTTATATTCCTATTCATTTGTATGAGAAGGAAACTGCTATTGAAACAAAATATATTGAATGAAAGAAGGAATTACTTTAACTGGTATTATTCTTTCGTAATTAACTATAAAGTTTAAATTAAAAAACTGCGATAAAATAAATTAGGATATATTTTAGAATGATATATAACTAGTCAAAATGAACATGTATGTTTTCTTTCCTCTTTCATGTTTTTCTTAAAATCATGTTTATAGTTTGTTTTTTTTTTTTTTTTTTTTTTTTTTGGTTACTGCAATAAACTGCTATGAATAATTTCTATAAATTTACTGATATACTTTTCATATGAGCATTAACTAAAAAAAGAAACAAAATTAAATAAAAATTGTTACATACTTTTTCCGATTATAATTATTATTAATTATATTTAATAGTATAAAATGTCTGTACTTGAAACATAATGTATAAAAATTTTTATCTCAACTAATATCTATTTTTATGGCCATTTTAGTTCAAAAATATTATGGATTAATAAAAAGGATGTATTACAAGAGTAAGAACCAAAAAATTAATGAATTGAAAATATTCAATGTATTAATGTGTTGTAGGAACAAATTATTTATTTAATAATTTCTCTCTTTATTTAAAAAAGAAAATTTCATACTAAGGCAATAACAATTTAAATTACATTCCTTTATATATTTATCATTGTACTGATTTTAATTTAGCTAATTAAATTCATCGTATTATTTAATCAGAACAATTTACAAATCAGCCATTAATGCATTCCAATTGGATATTATTGGAGTAATATTTTACAAAGTTTACTAAAAATATCTAAACAGCCTAAACAGCATTTTATATCCGATGAAACATAACACATATAATGCGAAATCGATGATATTAAATCAAATATTCTTACCATCTAATTTTACTCTTTTTTTAATTTTAAATGAAATATTATTATAGTTGGATTTAACTTATTGAAAGTATAGTTTTTAAGTTATTATTTATGTGCATGTATGCACATTTATTATGAATACATAAATATATTTTAATTTGTCGAGCTGCTTTATTTTCAATGGTTAAGTTTAAAAAAAATTAGAAATTTATCAAGTGTTTATTCAAAAAATATAAAAAGTCATTTTACTTTTCATTTTTAATCGAGAAATAAAGAAAATCCAAAACGCATGTGATTTTGCTCATTTATTTGCGTTTTTCTATTTCAGTAAAATATACAAAATAGACTTCTTTCAAATGTTTCTGAGTAAATAATAGAAAAATATTAAAAAAACCTATAAGTTATTATAATGCATACTTTAACTTTTCAACTCAATACTTTTTTTAAATGCCCTCCAAGATAATTCAAGACTTTCATTGTGTGTGTTGGTAATCGTTTATCACTTTTGTTGTTTAGAGACATAAACTGCAGAGTTCTTTTCATCCTTTTACTTTTCTCTCTTACGTACACATTTGTTATTTCCCAGAAAATCTTGAAATCTCTATATTTACGTTACAGAATGACATACCTTTCCTTTCATTTCAGTTTTTTGACAAAGACTAGGAAAAAGTTTTTATTAAATTAGTTATTTTTTCGTTTGAATCTAGCTAAAGTGAAACTAAAAACAATAGATTCATATGTATGTATCATGTATCACATATCTATTAATATGCTGTTTCATAAAATAAAATTCTTTTTATGAAACACACTTTAATATTTATTAAGGCACATTAGTTCATTTTAAAAAAAATTTTCAAAATCTTCAAGAATTAATTAAAAATATTTATTTTCAAAATGTATTATTATCACATAACAAAATAGCATTGAAAGCGAAGCTCTTATAATAGATAAAAATTAATGTGTATTTTCTGTCTATCCTATTTTTAAATTTTGATCTAACTGGAGAGGAATTCCAACCAAATCATTTATGTGTACAGCACACTCCCTGCTTCCCAGTGTATTGTTCGTAAGATACATATTACTAAATTTACTTCGCACAAACTTTCAATGTACACTATTTTTATCATTATTTATATAATTTATCTCTTTCTAATGAATATGTATAATCATTTACCAAACATTCATTTGTTACCTTAACTATTTTTTAAGGTCATTAACAAAAGCTGCTTAAATTTCTCATAAATAAAGCATAATATATGAAAATATGCAACTGAATCAATAATAAGTATATTTTTCTGTTATTCATTTCAATTAATATTGAAAATTTTATTTCATTCAAAACAATTTTCGACATTATATTTTCTGAAGTTTACTTATTACTTAGTTCATTACTTTAACATTTATAAATGCTAGCATTTAGTGGTTTAAACATTAAATTGACATTTCTGGACTTTTAACAATTTTTTGGATACATTTTAATTGAGTGAAGTTAACTGTAACAGTTTAGTTTCTCCAATATATAAAGTTTTGAATCTATTATCTTTTTCAATACATTTATATTTTCAGCTCCATAGTATTACATGGTCACACAATATTTTTCTTATTTAGCACTTTAAATTAATCAAAATTCCTCTGAATAAATAAATGCATTACGGAATTAATGATTGAATTCAATATTAAATTATACTTTATTTAATATTTTTACATAGAATTCTACATACAATTCTACTGAATGTTTAATTAAACAAATATTTTTGAATCAACTTATTCTTCATTTAGTCCCATTATAAATTTTGCAAGGTAATTTGCTTAAATGTTTGTATCATTAAAGAATCTTGTAACGTAACATTGAAGATAATCTAGTTACATAAAATATGTATAGTCAATACAATGTAGATTTGTAAATTATTATAAAGAAGGTAATTGTTTCTTCTTATCACAATATCATTTCATAATTATTTTCATTAGATTAAAATTATTAAAACAGAATTGCACTGACATCACGCAATCTGACATTTAAGCTCATAGTAAAAAACTGAATTACTATTATTATTTGTAGAAAATGAAATAAATCTCTTAGTTTCGTATAATAGAAATTAAAATATTTCTAGTGTAACAAATAATAAACTATTTATTTTCAATGATTATATTAATACATAATAATAGTTCACTAAGACTATTTATAGTTCTTAATATTATTATATTATTTTTAATGCCCATCTGCTGGAAACATTTACCATCTTCCAAGCACTACAAAGGAGTGAATGTTATTTAAATTTTCTAATTAGGATCCCACTAGAAAATACACCCTTTAACCTCGAAAATGGGCTGGTTTTTATAATTTAAAAGCAGGGGTTAACAAGAAGTCCCTCAATACTCGATCTGCTCTCACAGAAAAATCATTTCACATGGAAAACATTACTACCATGAGATATTTAACATAATCCACCTGTCCTTAACTAATGCGACGAAGATTTTACAAGTTATAATACAAAACATTTTAGACATAATTTATATAGACAAGAACACGATAAAGTATTTTACAGAAAAAAATCAGTTAAGGATTAAAGATTGACTAGAAATACATGAACGAACAAAACGGTGATAGATTTTTGATAATAAATTTGTTAAAAAATATTTACGAGATTCCCATTTTAAGCAATGATGTTCGTAATTTAAAATATTTCTAAGCAATTAACCTACACTCAGGTCATTGATAATTCATTGATTATATATTACAATTATTTCCAATTAGATTAGCAATAAAATCTGTTATGTTACATTTGTAAAACTTCTTAAAATTCTATCGAAGGAAATTTAATATTCCATTACCTAATTCCGAATTAAAAAAATAGAAAAAGCATTTTGTTCATGATATTCTAGAATTTTTATTAATGCATTTTAAAATGTTTACAGAATATATGAAGGAAAGAATGACATGATGAACGGAATTTAAATTAAGAGAAAAGATGTGGCTTTTTGTAATTAATAAGAAGATAATATTATAATTTATTATCATATGTACATATCTTTCAGAATATTTATAAAATTGATTTATGCAAAAGAAAATAATTACCATTCATTATTGCATAGAAAACTGTAATAATCACAATTTTTTGAGTTTCAAATAATCACATGATATTTTAAGGCAATATATGCATTCATTTTAATAAATTATAAAAATTCATAATCAAACAAAAATTCTACAGATAAATAAAAATAAGGATTACCTCATGGAAATTCAGGAATAAAATACTTGTGTTATAAGTTACAGAAAACTAGCAGATGGCGTTGGCAATATACCGTAGTGAATATAATGTAAAAGTAAAGTATATAAAGAATGGCAGAGAAATACCTTAAAATATTTCGATAAACCACAAAAATTTAGAGTGTAATAGATATGACAAAGGAAACACATAGACGATTTTTGGATGTGGCAGAATTATCGGCTGCTTGGAAAGTTAACAAAAGCAGATTGTAGATTCCGAGAAACTCGAAATTGTGTTGAGTTAAGCTTTGTTAACGAAAACTTCAATAAGCTTTGCCAATGAATAAAAATGGACGGACCCTTCATTAAACGTTACAGTATTTACCACCCCCAAATTACGAATAGAAGAAATGGCCAACATTTGACAGTAATTTCTAAACGAAGCAGAAGCACTAGCATAAGACCATTCTCATCAGCTTTCTTCAGCTGCTACCAATGTTTATATATAATTTGTTGATATTGATAATATTATATATATTTGGCACACAGAATAGACAATATGCTTTTAAGCTACTCAGACGTGCTGTTGTTATTATAATTCTCTATCTACAGCGGTTAGCTTGGTATAGAAAACATGTAATCTGGGTAACTACAAAGTAAGAGAATGTGATGTTTTACAACGAGTCCAAGTTTAGTTATCAATCTAATTTACTATGAACTATTATAAGGAGAGCATCAGGATCCCATTACGACCAAGACAACAGTAGGATGATGTTGAAAGACTTATAATTTAGTAATAAAATTTTATGAATACCAGAAGAGATCTCCATTTTCAAATCGGAATCATGATTGGCGAAATTTATGGAAGTCTCATTGTAGAAAAAAATGTGTGTTTGCTTAGGAGGATATAGATGCAGAAAATGCGCTTTTGGACAATATTTACCATGCAAACATCGTACGGGAGTGCTTTCGATCTGTGAATATCAATTGTTTATAATATCACTGTAGATAAATTGCTATTAGAATTCGTAACTTATAATTTAAGAATGAAAAAGTAACGAGCATAACGAGTTCATTATATAAGGAGATTAAAAAAGAAAGTATCGGAAAATATGGATGTAAAAACATAAGAATAAAAGTAGTGAACTACAATATTTGGATGAGAAAAAGTAAATTTAGAACGCTAAATTTAATAATTTAGAACCAATTTTGCTATTTAGCATATTTTTGAGCACATAAATGCATTTAATACATAATTACAAAAAAATTCAAACTTAAAATTGCTTAATTGTTTTATGAAATTTCATTACAAAAATGTTTATTTATTCTTAATAATATTTTAATTACTATGTTAATGATATTTAATTTTTAGCTAGAGTAATATTTCTCAGAATAAATATATTAAATTCTTTAAAATTATTTCTTTTTACAAGTTTTTTTTTATTTTATGACGAACAGGAGTGTATATTTGAAATAGCTTTGTTATCAAAATGAAATTCAATCCTATCAAAATTGCTCTGATAAGTGTTTATGTTGCTGAGAAAAAGCAGAAATTCTAACTCAAGTCACATTCGTCATAAATATGTTTGGAAGAAAAGGACCTTATGGCGCAAAAAAAGCAAATGAAAAAATTGTGAACCGCCAGGCTTAATGAAACAATCTCCGACGCTCTCTTTGGTGAAAAGTAATCCCGTTTGGACGACGAAATGTCACAAAACAAGAAAACTAGAAATGCATTTCTTTCTCATTTTTACTGTACAGAAGAAATGAGCCTGTATTTTGGAGAAAACGTGATGTTGTTTAAGAAAAGAAAGCACACATGAGCACAGAAGAGAGAGGTAATATGAGAAGGAAAATATATATTTTGGTGAGAATTTCTATCTAAAAAAAGCCGAAACAAAAACTTAAATAACAAACAATAATAAAACTTAAGAATTTGAAGATTTTTCTTCAGCAAAAGAAAAAACGTTGAAAAGATTTTCTTCTTTGCGTTATCGAATTAATTGACTGAGATATATAATGCTGTTGGTGCCTAGTAATTTATTAAATGTAACCTTTCATTTTTTATCTTAAGTTATATTTGAATTCAGAAGAATAGTATGAAGAATTTGGATATCAGTATTTCATGTATGCTCCTGGTAGCTCATATGCATTACCAAAAATACCACTTGAAACATTAAAATGCATTTAAAACGTGTGTTCTGACACGCATTATTTAGAATAATGGAAAACAAATTATACTAAAATACCAAAAAAATTTTACATCATTGTGTTATATTACATACAATAGTGGAAGTAGGTATATTATAATAATTTCCTATCTCATAAAAAAATTTTATCATAAGAAAGGAATATTATGGTTTTCAGTGAAAATATATTACACTTAAATAATTGGGTATAAAACCTGTTCGTGCTTATTATCATACCGCACAGAAAAGTTTTAAAAATTTATGATTTAGTAATTACTAATAACAACAAAAAGTTGGAGGCATTCAAATATTTTGCACCTTTTTTTTATTCAAATCAAAAGCAAAATAATCAGATAATAATCAACAAAATAATAAATAATTTTTTAAAATAGACTCACAATTCTATTAGAGTTTTTGTTAATTTAATCTTTACGAACACAAAGGGATAATCTCTCTCTCATAAATATATTCATTAAAATAAATTTATTTCTATGACGCAATACGCTTATCAAAAAAAAGTGATTATTTTAATTTTTGCTGACATATCTTTTCAGGCAACTTTATAAATGTTTCAAAACAACTATGATTTATTTATTTTTTATTGACTTATTTTATTTAGGTTTTTTCATAAAAATATAGTGTATTATATGTTAGAATTTTTTTTGAAAGACAAAACATGATATACTTTTAAAAAAATACAAAGAATTTAAGAAAAAGCTTATCCATTAATCGATATCAAATCGTAATTTTAAGTAATCTTAAGTTTAAGTTTTTAGATTTGTATATTTGGTTTACTTGTAAAATCATTCTTTCCACTAACACATCAAATATTTAATTTTTAAAGAGTGGTGGTACAAATGTAATTTAGACAAATTGTTTGTAAAAATTTCAAAACACGTATTGAAATATTTTTCTTTTGTGCAATTCATATTACATTTATCTAGCTATATTTTTTTTTGTTATTTCCTACATACATTTCTACCAGGCAACGCTGTAGATTAAATAACTACCTTTTAAAATATCACCTTCCACAAAGTGATTTGCTATTTAAGGAAATATCGTTTTTCAAAATGGCTTTCATAATAATGTTTCTCTTTTCTAAGTTTCTTTGTGAATAACACATTGGACTTTATACTTATCTTTGGATGGATTCCGAATTACATATCATCTTCGAAATACATTAAATACTTGCAATACACTCATTGTCAATCTTTTCAATCGACCTTTTTTTAAAATTATTCTTATAAACATATTACATAAACTTATTAGAAGCGTAAATTAAAAATAAAGGAAAAAGGTTTGTTTGCTTACGTAAAACTGAACAAATTTTGAACAAAACTTTTAACAATTTATATTTTTCTTTTATAAAAAATTTTATTTTCAGATTAAAATTCCATATGAGAACTAAATTTTCTAAAAATGGGAAACTAATTAAAGTAATGCTTCAGGATTTGTTTTAATTATGATATATTACATTCACGGAAAGAAATAGATTAAATTATGTTAATTGAAACTGTCTATTACTCGTACGAAGAAACTATTCACAAAAATTCAATAACATTCAAATAAAAAATGTAAGATATGGTGAGTTTATTTTTGAACACAGTTTTTCTTTTCAATGGAATCTAAGAAAATGACTAATTGCAATATTTGTAAAAGTTTTTCAATATTTATTGAGAACATACTTCATAGGTTTTGTCAAATAGTCGGAACTGGTATCTAATGGTAATCCAATTATACCTCCTACGCATAAATTATCCGCAAAAAGTTATATTAGGTGGATATAAATAATAATTACATGTCACGGAAAACCGCAGCTTAATTTATTAATTTTTTTCCTGGCAACTTCGTTAATAGTGACTTGTTATGAGGAAAAAATAATTGCTCACGCAGCGGAATCCAGCTCATCTCAGAACTTCTATTTATACTGGATCCAGTATTCTGAAAGATTAATGATATAAGCAGAGAAATATCTTCTTTTCCTCTATTATTCTTTCATGTCCTCCACAAATGGCCCATCTGGGTTAGATATATACCGCAACAAATGACTGATATATCGTATCATTTAGTTTCAGAACAAGTAAGTTACGTTCAGATGACGATTGCAAACCATTGTGATACCCAAATAAAGGTAATTGGTGACATCGGTATGATTTCTGGAAGAAACAATACAGTACTACTTAATATTTATGGTAAATTTGTGGTAAATTGGATGGATTAGCAATTTCTGTTCTCTTTTATCTTTACATTGTACTTTATTATATAGAAGAAATTGATTATAATGATATCTTTACTAGAAATAATGTACCTAGTAATATTTATATAATACACTTATACTGAAATATATACTTTAACATAATTACAAAATTATGCAAATAAATAACTTTTATCACATATTAACTGATATTGAAAATTTATTCAGAATTTCCATCCATTATAAATTATTAATGTATATTTTATTACTTCTTATAAATCCTTACTTTTATTGAGAATGTTTATCTTTGTTGGAAAATTTAGTTTCTTTGAACAATAACGCAGCAGCTTTGGATATTTTATCCTTTTATCGAATTAAAAAACGATTTTACCAGTGAATGAAAGAACTTCTATAGTAATTTAATTATTTTTAAATTTATGTTTCAATTCAAAATATTTGACGCAATTCAATATTTTCCGACTTTAAAAATGCTGTTATCAATTTGGCTTTTAATTTCCTGCAAAAAAATTGTGAAATAAATACAAAAATTGTTAATTATATTTTGCTGAATGTATTTACATTTTGTCTGTATTAACTTTTTGTTTCTGAAAATTAATTTAAAGCACAATCCTAATGTTTTTTTTAAGATAGACCACAAGAGAGGCTTGCTAAATTTTATTTGACTGAAAGCATTTTTTTTCTATGATCAAATCTATTTCTTGGATTATAAATCAATGCACATGAACGATAGAATATATTTCCATGTAATTTTTAGTATTAACAAAATATTCCTCCATATTATCAAATTCTTAGAAATGGATTTTAAGAGTCATTGAAATATTCTATACTTTAGTATAAAAAAAAAATAAAACAAAGAATTATTTTAATCGCCTGAAGCAAAGAATATCTTATATAACATGTAATAAAAGAAAAAATATCTAGAGTATATACACTTGAAATAAATATAATATATTTAACACATGAATTTTAGAAATTCATTTTTAATTTGAAAATATAGTTGTTTACTGAAACATTTAAATGCAATTATTGTTCATCTTCAGAAGAATACTGATTTAATAAAGAAAACTTGTTGATAGAATTATAAAAATTTTTAAAATTTAAAACATATGTTGCAAAATCTCAAATATGAGCATAAAACATGGCTCAGATAATTAATGTTTATAGCTATGATTTGTATAACTGTATATAATCTCATTTCTAAATTAGCTAAAAAAAATAAGAGAAATCTTTTCTAAGTCTACCATAAATACAGATTAATTTCTATCCCATGTCAACTACTGTCAGTACATTTATTATGTGAGGTGAGTAAGCTTTAAATAAAAATATTTAATGCTTAAATTAGGGGGAATTCAGTTGTTTAAGCACACGAATTGATTAATTTATTTGATCATAATAAATTAACTAACTAATTTATTGTTATATAATTAATTAACTAATTTATTATATTATCTAAATAAGTGATTTAATATATATAATAAATTTTAGTACCATGCTCCAAGCCCAATTTTTTCCTAGTTCCATTGTCTTGGGTCACCTACTTTGTTTATAAAGTCTGATAGGCTTTCAATGTTGTTTAGGTGTAACTCTTTAGGATATGGATTACCTAGAGTAGTGAATCTTGTATGGGCAAGAGCATCTTACTCATATAGGATATAATGAACTAATTCTACCCCTGCGTGACATTTCCTACAAATTGGTTCCTGTTTAAAAAGTCCCATTATATGAAGGTGTTTCCTGAAATGATGGTGCCCAGTAATGAAGCATACAATTGCTTGAGTCTTTGCTTGCACAAATCTTGGAAGTCTAAGAATTTCAGATATCAGAAGTTAGAAACAGAATCTACAGATCTTATTTAGAAGATGTTTTAACTAATTTATTATATATATTAAATTAATTAACTAATTTATTATATATATTAAAATAACTAAATTAATTAATCATAATAAATTATTTAAGTATAAATCTAGAAGAAAATAAACTTTTCAATTTCCAGGCCTAATCAAAAAGTTTTAAATAGCAGAATGCAATGTATCACTATATCAAATAAATGTATTAGCAAGGTTATACTGGAAAAAACACTTTAATTTTAATTAATAAAATTTAAACCATGTCTATCCAAAACTCTATTGAGTTAATGCAAAATACAAATTTCCAAACAGTGGAATTAGAGCGATTTACTTCAACAGTTTTTAAAAAACTATTATAATAAATGTTCTTTAACCTAAAAATAATGGTATCTGTCACTGCTAAACTCATCAATGTTTTTAAGAAAATAATTTAATTTATTTTAGGGCAAAAATAAAAGAGATGTTTTAATCAAGTTAAAAATTTGTCTTTCCTAACTAAGCAATTTCGAAGGTCGTCTCACTAAATGAATGTTTCTACAAACAATGAAGATTAATATAAATTCACAATATTAAAATTACAATTTTTGAGTAAAAAAAAAGATAGATCAAAATTTAAATATTACTACTAGATCACAAGTAAAAAATTACAATGATTTTTTTTTAATTTCAGTAGCTTTAATTTAATTATAAGTTTGTCCAATTTAATTCAAACTTATATTCAAAGTATAAAAAAATCAATGAAAATTTTATACGGACTTTGAACATGTGTTTATTGTACTAAACTTTATTTGTAACAGCTTTCCTTCTAACAAAAATTAACTACTGGTTTTTTCCGCGTCGAGATACAGATTTAGAAATGGTCATATAACATTAATTATGGACATGAAAAATCCATTTATATATTTAAATATCGTATAAAATTCTTTTTAAAAATCTTAAAATAAAAATGAATATTATCTTTAACACAGTAAAAATACAAAATTGATAAAATAAAGATTCTTTGCTGGTAGCTAAAAGACGAATTTTAAAAGCTGAGCTAAAATTTTAAGTAAAAGAACCTCCCCTTTTCGGAACTGGCATAGACTTAAGTAACACAGTCATTGCAGGAGACTATTATGAAGCTTTATAACTGCTTCGTGTCTTGAAACAAATCTTTTAAGAAGGAAGTTGTCTGGAATTTCGTCGACATCATAAGCTAAGATGCATAGTAATGACTATGGGAGCAAAAGCTATAGAAGCTGATAAGAGGTTTATTGATACTAATAAACTACGAGAGGATAAAACGGATTTAACTTGGAGCGTTCTAAAAGCTAAAAGTGGATTGAAATTATGAGAGTAGTTATACGAGTTGCTGGTAGTTAAATTATTTGTTATAACGACATTTTTCACCCTTAAAAATATAAACATTACTTAGGAACGAGGCATTGTTTCAGTACCGTTTCATCTAAGCAAAAGTACAAAGAAATCTTTCCTCTGAAAAGGATTTAGTGTTCTAACACTAAGTATGGCTGGATAAGAAAAATAAATTACATCCTATTTAAATTACCAGTTGTAAAATTAATAAAAATTTAAGCAATATCATATAATCCTTTTCGCTAGTAGGGAAAAACATTAAATGAATGATCCATTCTAATGAAAATAAAATATTTTGTTTTATATTTTTAGTAATTAACAGCTTTTCTAAAATGAAATTTTAAACAATGATACAGTGTATTCTATGTGATTAAATTTACTTTAAATTAAGTATCTCTGACATCAAAATGAATACTCACAGCCATAAAATATATATTGCATGATAAATTAAATTTTAAATTTTATTGGTTAATAATATAATCATTAAATAACTAAGAATGTTTCAATAATTAATTATAAGTGATGAATATTTACTAATTAATTAAATTACTTTACTCATATCAGAATCATCATTTTGATCGTGAGGCATAAAAATTAATAACAGTAAAAAATGCATTAAAATTTATTTTATTCATCTATTTTTTAAAAAAAGTACTAGTAAAAAATGTTAATGTATAGTCTATAACGTTTAAAATCTTTTGTGAACTTATGGCAAATAATATTTAAATATTTTCAGCTATTTACTGTAATAATTTTAGAAAACTTTTATAGTCATTAAAAATAAGTGAAGCTAATCGAAACATACAGAAGTGAAATTTATATTCAAAATAGAATTTAACTTGAAACCTATTTTTCACAGTTTTTACAAAAATTAAAATTTTATCCGTAAATGAAATATCACATGAAGAACTTTTAAAATTATAATTACATGAAATTTTGCACTATATAAAAAAGAAAGCAAAATAACAATAATTTTCAGAATTTAAATATACAATTCTACCGAATTGAGACAAAACGAACTTCATTTGTCATCCATGTAAGAATATAAAGCATTAAAGTATTAAAAGATCCTGACATTTACGGATACTTACATTACGCTTACAGAGAATTAAACAGAATATTCCGGATGCTACAACCACAAAAGATGATGGAATGCAGCTACACCTCCATTCTCACTAAAAAAAATAAACGTAAATTTTAATCTGTTGCTAAAAATATTAGAAATAAAAAAAACTATTATTCATAACTCAGTTTAATAATTAGTTAACGTGCTACTAAATATATGATAAAAGTAAATAAATATTTATTACAATAATTTTTGAAATAGAAATGCAATGTGATAAATAAACGAAATATTTTTTTTAATTTTTTAGAAAAAATATGAATTTTTTAAATCAACTAAAATAATTTTTTTTCGTTACGTAGAATAAAATTAGGATGTATAAATTATAGATCAGTATATTTTAAAATTCTTTATTAATATGTGCAGAAATCTAGTTGAAAAAAAATTGAAAGAAAACTTAGCATTACAGATTTTAGATAATGACCACATACACACAACTCATAAAGGTGTAAAAATATTAATAACACATATTAAATAAAAAAAATGTGAATGTAAACAAATTTTAAAAAACAGTGCCCAATATTTTATGCACAATATCACCAAATTTAGATCTACTGAATTTTTTCCAATATTGGTAAAATGACTTATAGTTGAAGTCAAACATTTTCAAGAAGTTTTGATGTATTTCAAATCTAAATCCATTTGTATCAAAAAAAGTGATTGAATCAGTCTTTCAGTGATTTAGGCTCTATAAGCGAAATGTTTTTTTTTGGAATCTCTTCCTGATTTCTTCAAACAGCGCATAAAACAAAAACAATTTCTGATACAAAGCAATATTTAGATGAATAACCATCTATTTCTTTTCAATGGTCTACTTATGATTTGACAGTGTGAAAATCAGAATGACAGCGAAATCCTTTCATTTATTTGACACAATCATTAATTCACATTTTGATACATTTACACAAATGAAATACTCATAAATGTTTTATTAAGGAACAAATGATTATGAGTGCGGGTTTAATCTCGTCACTTACACAAATTTGATAAAAAGTGCTAAATAATAATATAAATACTTCGCGTTGACTGCAGACACTGATTATGATTCCCTACATTTTTACACATGTATATTTTGTCTATATTAAGATATAAGAAATAAATCACTACACTTATCCAAAATTAATATCGACATATAATATATGCACCAATTGTACGTTTAAAGTTTCGCATTTTAAAATCTAATTTTTTTAATTATATTTAAATTGTAAGTATTGAATATTACATTAAAATTACTTTTTTACATACCTCATAGTAAATGAGATATTTAAGGGTTTAAATAGACACAATTAACAAAAGAAGGTGGCTTCTCTAACCACTCGGATTAGGCCATTCGAACGTTTATCTTTTCGAGAAACGCAATCGTTTATCGCATATAAATGCGTTGATTATGTTAAAAAGATTAATAAATTTCAAAATACCTATAAAATATAATTTGCATATTATTATCTATTTTATTCCAATGACATGGTTGTACAGTTTAATGCTTTAAATTGCTATTAATAATGAGGTGACTGAAAATTTCTATAATTCATTTTAAAATACTCTTTTGTGTTAACCAATAAATCTCATAAATTAAATTTTAATTAATTTTTTTTATTATTACATTATTTTTCATTAATTCTTTTAAATGTAATCTGCATACTTTTAATTATTAATATGCAATTAATTTTAATTTGGAGAATGCATATAATTTAATAAAAAAATTTTTAATGAAATTCAATAAAAACTATCAGAAATGAGTTTGAAGAGACTATGCCAAATAGAGGTAATAATAGTTTCTTCAGTGAGGTTCTGTATAATTCTAAACTTCAATGATATCTTTTAATGTATTTCATATATGAAAAATTAAAAGACAGTGTAATTACTGATTTTGGAACGAAATATTTGTAAAGCAGTTACAAAAAATATTTTTTCATAGAATTGCCAATATATTTAAATAACTTATAATAACATTTAGTTTGTAATATATCAAATAAAAATACCATCGATAAACTTGATTTTATTTTTGACAACAACCTATTATTACAACCTTTATCTTTTTCAACAACTCTATTATGAATTTCATTTCGTCATAAGATCTTACTTTTATGACGAAATGAAATTTGCCACCATTGCCGAAATATAACGAACATTGAATAATTATTCAATGTTTGTTCAAAGTTAATTGTTTCATTTATTCATATATCAAACAACACAACGTAATTAGCAAGTCTTTCAACTAAAAACACTATTTTTGACTACCAAATATTTACTTCATATTAGACGGGCAGCAAAGTCCGGGTATACTCCCAGCTATTATAAAGCTTTCAGTTAATCATTTATCCTTTGCATGATCTAAAATCATTTACTTAAATTTTGTGATAAATTTAATTTTATTTACTTAAGCCTTTCTATGAGAGAGAGATGGAGTCTTTGTATTTTTATTACACTTATACCCATGAAATAATAAATCAAAATAAATAATAAATTATAAATGACGTAATCACCTGTTGTGATAAAATGTATTTTAATAAACGAATGTTTGTTGCGAAACTTTAAAAGCATGCTATATTATATTAATAGTTTGGAAAAAATACCAAGTTGTTTTTTTTTATTTACTATAAAAATGCATTTGAAATAATTGTAGTCGCTGCATGGATTCAAATATTTATCACTATTACGACTTTTATATTATTTCTTCCATTTTTTAATACCATAAATTCTTGAACAAAGAAAATTCTCAAGATTCACTCTCATTTGATGCAAACGTTTTTAATCTTTCTGAATGTTATTTAAACCCATAATGAAAGCCTCAACCTGTTATATAACAACAACAGTTCATAATGGTAACCATTCTGAATTATATATTGATTCCCGAAACGCAACAAATCATTATGAATAATGACCTCTAAATGAAAGACTCACAAAGCCATTTCACAAAAGAAAGGCGGTTTTTTTTCCAACAAACGGTGAGAAATGTGGAGTCTTCCTCCACTTCATATGATGACCATCCACTTGCAATCCCTTGAGAGCAGAACCAGGGGCATTTAATTTTGCAGGAGTTCCCTTTCATTCTCTTTGCATATAGGGAATAAAAGACCGGATCTCCAACCCTCTCGTTCATTAACTGGCTAAATTCCTCATTTTTTTTTTCACTCTGCTTTCTCCTTTGTATACCACGACCTCATTGAATGTATTTAAAGATGGAAAATAAAAATGACTGAAAACCTATCGCTTCTTTTGTTTAATGTTGTAGTAACGATATATCCCCAGTGAAGATGTATTGAGTCTGACTTCTATTTGTTAATGAAACAAATAATAAATTAGTGTTATGTATAACATGATGTTTAAATTATAAGGGAAATAAAATGCCGATTAATAAAACTGGCAAATTTAACCAAGGCTTATCCATTAATCTTATATAAACTTTATGAACATTATTCATTAAATATCCTCTTCTTTAAGTACTTTTGTTATAAATTAACATTTTTCATTGTATTAATTTTCCCCTGTTTCAGAAATTGCTTTACTGAGAGCGAAATAATTCTTATTAAACACAAAATGTTCCAGGAAATCTTATTTCAGTTGGCATTTCACTCAATCTCAATATCTTTTACTTAGTATATTTGTTTGAAATTTATAGAGTTATGCGAAATTAATATATATAAATATAGTTTTATTAATTTAAAGCAATATGATTGAATTTAAGAGAATTTTTAGAATTATGTTTGAAATCTAATTAGTAATGTTTATAAAATATAATTCATAGAATGAATTTAGTGTGCTCAGTCTTTTGATTATTAAATCATCAATATGCTTCTTAGATCTTAAAAATATTTTTATATATGCCAACCCAATCATTACTTAAAGAATTTGATTTACCTCTATACTGTAATAGATATGGATTGTGGGGTTTCATTATAAATAAAATTTCATTAATTATTTCTGGAGAACATATAATTAATTTCTCTTTTAATAAAGGATATATTAAAGCCATGCTATGACTTTTCAAGTTCTTGTCAAAAAAATATACTTTTATCACACACACGCTCAAATGTAATGGCAATAATAAATTTATAAAAATAAAGTATTCTTTATATAATTTCTTCTGAATATTTGAAATTATATATTTTATATAGCATTCGAAAAGTGTAATTGTTGATGTCGAAAATTATTTGCAATATTCTTTAAAAATAAGATTTTCAAGCTCTGCCGAGATTAATTGTGCAGTATTGAATCATGATTAAAAACAAGGGAACTGGCTTTGCATTTTTTCATAAAATACGTATATAAACTGTAATACATAAAACTGAAATAAATTAATCAGTACAAATAGCGTAATTAAGGTAACTTTTGTAAGATTGAGTACTGTTCCGTCCTGTTAGAAATCAACATATTTTTTGGTCTCACTAGGCATTCAGCGTGACAGCTGTATCATAGATTATCAATAATAGATATACTTGTATGCAATTGTGTAACAAGTAATTAGAAAAAGTTATAAAAATATGTTTCTAATTACCTGTTACACATTCACTATTATTTATTATTATTATCAGAGTTGAAGTAAATTCAAAAACATACTTTAAAATAACATTCATTTAGTTATGCCATAAAAGTTTGTGAATTATTTTAGTAAACACTACAAAGGTTAAGGAAAATTGTCAGCATTGACGATATGCTTGATTATATTTATATTTTCTAAAAAGAGGATCAGAATGCTTTTTTCCTTTAATTGCATTATCTGGTATATATCTGAGAAATGTATCATGGAGAATCAAAATATTACACTCATACAAGATTTAAAAGTATAACAGCCGCTTCACACTAACAGTCAGATAATATATTTATTATAGTCATTTACAATTAATTAAATACTAATAAACCTCTTTGTTTAAATTTAAAAAAAGTTTGCTACAATTTATTTACTATTTAGTTATAAAGCATGCTCTGTTTTCAAAATGAATTTATCTCATCATAAATTTGAAAAACATTTGACAAAACATTAAAAATTGTCTAAGTATTAAAAGTTAATTTTCATTACCGATCTGATATTTTTTTCCAAGTATGAAAAGGAAAAATCATGATGTTACAGTCAGAAGCATCCAATAACACAGTTGCGTGACAAAACATAATAAAGAAAATCCTTAACCGTGAACCTCAGGGTAAAATCTTTTCTTCATCAAGAAGAAAGCGGAAGAACGAGAGAAAAAATCCAAACCTCAACTGAAGACAATTACTTCTCGTGTCAAAATAACGTTGACACCAACTCACTGTTGGTTAGAGAGCTTTCCCTCTGAAAGAACGAAAAAAGTATTCAAGAGGTTGAAATTTTTATCACTTTTCTTCGAAATATCTTGTTTATCTTGTGTAAAGTTATTTTTGAACTCTAGAAAAGCTTTGACTTAATATCGAGGGAAGGGTCATGTTTACGCAAACTTTGTGATATGTAAGCGTCAAAAAGTTGGAGATGTATTTTTTATAGCAAATTTAACATAGTATCAGTAAATGGCGGTTTGAATTTCAGAATTTTCTTAAGATTTTTTTTAGTTTTTTACATTTTACCGTTGAAGATATGTCAAAAAAATAAAGCAAGTACTTTAAGCATCATATGAAAGAATTTCATGGAATTAATTTAAAATTTTATGACTTTATTTATTTTTTACTTTACAGAAGGTTTCCTAATAAAATATATTTCTCATATCACTTTTCGATTACTTTTTAACCAAATATTTCGAAATAAATTCCTTATTACTTTCAATAAGTAATAATCTTAGAAGATAAAGCACATAACAACTGATTTCATTATAAGCTTTAATTAATATATATATTTTATAATATAAGTAATGTAGTATAAAAAATATAAAACAAAATTAATAGGTCAGTAATTTTAAGCAACTTGAAAATGTTACAGAAAATGTACATAATAATAAATTAAGGTGGGAGAAATTTTAGTAAATCAAAAGTTACTGTTATTATATATATGAGATGAAATTTCACAAAATAGAATTGCTCTATCTATTTTTTGTAAAAATACTATGACTTAAAAATTTCATTGTCATAATATTAACTTAATTTCATAATGGTGTATTAAGTTACAAATCAAATTTTATAAATTCTAATCCAGTTTATGTAAAATTTTAAGTTATTTATTTAAATACACACAAAAAATATTGTTAACAATGTGTTTATATATTGAATGATTTATTCTATTATTTTTATTCTATACAGATTTAACTATGATAAATTCTCTCTCCTAGGGACACTGCAAGATATAACTTCTCAACCTTTTTTGATAATGAAAGAGGGAAGATAAAGTATGAAGAGGATTTTTTAAAAGCTGAGAAATACCGAGACAAATTTATGTCATCTAGCAAAACTTTAAGCAAAATTAGTAAAGGTTCTGCTGTATCGAAAGCTGAATCAACTCAAGAAAAACTAAATTTAATCTACTCTGTTTGGAGGTGAAAAGATTTTTGGTTGATCCAAAGGATTTACTACAAAGTGTATTCCAGTATTTACAACTATTTCAGTATTTACCCCAATCCAAAGCAGCTAGACTAGTAGAAAGTTATCTACCTACTCAGAAAAACTATACCGGTGTTATTCTTCAACTAGAAGAAAGATTCAGTTCAAAATATGTACTTATTCAAATTTATGTTCGGGACCTTCTACCTGGTGTTAAAAAACGCTGTTGATAAAAAAAAAGATTTGATTTATCGGAACTGTATTATTTACTCGAGAGAAAGCTCATGGCGTTTGAAAGCTTGAGAAGAACAAAGGAAAAATTCGTCAACTTTTTGGGACCACTTTTAAGAGTCCTGCCTTCCTGAACAAGTATTACGAGCTTGGAAAAGGAGCCGTAACACAGACGAATTATCCCGTTTGCCTGAACAGATTCGTATTAGTTCGTTCACTGAAGTCATTAATGAATTTTATGAGAGCAGAAAAGTAAATTAATGAAATTATCTCGATCGATTGAGAATCGGAGCACCACAAAATAACATCACATTACGATTTGGATGCACCATTTTAAACGACAAACGCTCTTTTTGTTAATGAAAATAAAGAAGAAAGGTCAGTCAAAATTAAGTGCATATTTTTTTCAAAACAAACCATGTTAGTTCTGAATCTTTTTTAGCTCAGAATGTTTCTTTAAATGATAGCAAGAATATTCTTATGCAAAAAAGTACTGGTTTTAAATTTTTTAAATAAAAACATTTATCCCGATTATATAGTAATAAAATAAATAAAATGCGATTTTTGTGGTGATAAATTTCATCCTATTTTGATATGTCTTAAAAAAGAGGGTTCTTTCTAATCATTCAGAAGAAACAAATGTTATCTTAAAATTTGTAATAAAAATAAAGAGTTGATTTTGCGTTGGCTTCTAGATAGCAGTCTTGAAATTTTCTACAAGGCCAGTTGAAAAATTTTAATTACAATCTACATCAAAAGAAACCATGGTTCATGGTTTGTTTGGGGGAAGGTGACAGTTTGCAACATTCTCTCTGAGAAACACAAATAAATAGTTTAAAAAAGTATTATTCTTGTGCAATATACAGGTTCTTTTTGAAAACATAACTTAATGATGCTGAATATCAGAATAACTCAACTCTGTTTAAGTTTGAGCTACAGTTTATTTAAAGTTTGAAGCTCTGTTCAATAAACTGTGTGAACGTGAAAGACTTTGTTATTTCGTCTTAACAAAATAGAATTCCACTATAGTTTTTATTATTAAACTTGCAAGGATTCTTAATTTAGATCCTACAAAGGGTCAATTAGAAAAATTTGTTATCTCACAAAAAAGCAATGTTCTGTTCTGAAGATTTATTAAAGTCATCACACATAACAGAATGGTTTCATTCTGTTATTAAATTTCATCCATTGGGTCAAGATTAGTTGTCAGAAAATTTTAATTACACTGGAATCCTTACAAATTTTTGCTCTGTTGGTAATTTGGAGACCTGTGAAAAATAAAAAAAATTGCTAATTTAAGTTAATTTACAGAAATTTTGAAACAATATCTGTACTCGACGGCTAAAATAATTTTGAGGAAATGAATTCGATCACTCCATTGCACTTTTTCAAACTTTTTTGTCTCTTTTATACATGTTTGTACTTAATTTGGCATTAAAAAATTAAAAATGTTTTTTTTTTTAATTTTATCAAAATTTCAATTAAAAAAGAAAATTTCTACTCGTCAATTAGTATAAATTAATCAAAGCTAAATATGGTAAAAAGCCAAAAATTTATAAAATGGCACTATATTAACAAAGCTTTTACAAAACTGGCCTATTCTTGCATTACGTAAAATGCTGCATCTCACATTAAACTGAGCATCAATAGAAATATGTAATAAGTAATCCAAATGCCGCAAATCTTATTAATGGGATCATTTCAGTATTTCACAGGTAATTATTAAAGACATCTGATACGCAAACTGGATATCATTAGGGTATCTCTCATATTTCAATTAATAATTAAGTACTATAGTTTTAGATTAGGAAAGAACTAAAAAAAGAGAGTTTACTGAACAATCAAATTATTCTCTTCCAAACATATCTTTCTGATGAACCCAGATTTCGTAATAACAAGTGAAACTTCAAAGTTACATGGAATTCATATTTTTGAAAAGCTGTTAAATAATAAAATTATCACAAAAGTTCCTTAGAAAAATGCAATCTTGATTGAAATTTCTTAAAATATTAAAGTATATTCCTTTAGATTTTTTGTGTGAAAAATACTTTATAAAACTGAAACATATGTTTAATGAAAAGTATCTCAACAAATAAACAAATTGAAACTCAAAATTATAAGTGCTACAGTCATACTTTTAAAATGTCAATACTTTTGTTAATGAATAATCAAACACATAAATTTGAAAAAAAGTGCAATTTGTGTAGCTTAATAAATATTGGTTTATTTCAATCTATTTTTTTAATTACTTTCTTTTATATTTAGTTATTTTATTCTTTAAAAATATGTTCATGAAAAATAAAGGTATAATTAGTAAATGTTAATTTCGTAACATTAAATTCGTGATTTTCATTCATTTACAAATTTGTTTAGTAAGACTAATATTTGTTTTTTCAAATCTATATAAATTTCATTTCTTTTTTTCAAAACTATAGTAAATGTTTTTAGTTTTACCAATTTCTTTTTTAAAATTTTTAATTCTTTAATTTAATATTTAATAAAATAAAAATTAAATCTTATTTCCTAAAATCGACACAAACATCTTGAAGATACCATTGCTACTCTTTTAAATGTTCTGTTTACATACACTTTTAAAAATAAAGATCCATCACACAAATTAATATAATATTAAATTAAAGAAGATTTCTTTTTAATTTCAAATTATATTTGAAGAGGTTACTCAATTCATGGATTGATATTTCTGTAATCTAATAATTTCTGATTTTAACCACGTAAATATTTTATATCTCCAAAACATTTTAATTAAATAAATGAAGTTATATGCTAATGTTCTTATGGATTATTTTATTAATAAATGTACTATTTTTGTTTCTTATTATATATGTAATATAAACGTAACGCATTTCAACAGTTTATTTTATTCTCTTTCAGAGAATAATTCACA
>JAPDSC010047365.1:102901-121443 GCA_026290005.1 Latrodectus geometricus
CAAGTTATTTAATACAATTCTATGAAATGTTAAATAGATTAAACGTTTTAATCTTATTTTAATTTTTTTTTCTTAAAGCTTTTTTTCAGAGTAAATTTTACACAAAAAATGTCTTCTAATAAATCAATAAAAATTTCGTACTTTCAAAATTTAAAAAAAACGTATTATTACAAATAAATGTACTTCAAATGTTAAAATCTATTTTAAAAACTAGTTATCTTTAAAATGATGAACTATTTCTGACTCTTTAAATTTTATGGGTTGAAGCATATTTTATTGTTTCCATTAAAACATTGTTAGTTTTTACAATTTAATACAAATATTATCCTTCTTGATATATTTATGAAATCATGCTTAGTTAATTATACATCTAAAATTTCACAGCCATCTTTAAATTTGTCTCAATCAATTTAAATGTATAGCAATTTATTAGAAATCCACAATTAAATTTTTGCTAATATATTCTATGAATTTAAAAACGTTTCTTGAAAGCTGTAATGATCAGTAGTTAGATTCAGCATTTAATCTAAAATAATTTGACCTGTAGTCTAATCTTTACGATAATAACTCCAGAAATAAGATATAATATTTGAAACAATTATAGTTGTTCCAAACAATTTGATGGTCTGTTGAAAATTTATTTATTTTATTAATCATTAAAAATTGTAATTTATTGCCAAGATATATATTTGGATTAAAATGTCGAAATTCATTCCCAGCTGTTGTTGTACAATTGTTACGATGATTATTTTTATTTTTATCTACTTCATTCATATATTTCAGAAAATGTGTGTTATGAGTTTTCCGTATTTCGTGAATACAGACCCCTATCAATAAAAGGTCTTCTCGAGAAGAATTAGATGATAGATATCAAATGTTCTTTTAGCAGCTTTCAACTGCCTCCCAACGAAGAATAACATTCATTGAATTTTATTCAAAGAAATATTTAGTAACTATAACAGTTATTTGTGGATTTATTATATACAATTCACTAGCGAAGAATATATATATGTAAAAGAATTGAAGAAAATATTTATGCAAAAGAAAAGGAATAAAAAATGCATTTTATGCATAGATTTATTCTTGGACGAAGTCGAGAAATAGAAAATAAACCTATAAAAAAATTCCTAATCAAGTTCTGCAGATAGTTTCGTTTTCCTGTATAGTCTGTTTGAGTTAGAATAACAGTTGAAGGCAATTATTGACCTTTGGTAGCAAGAATCTATGATCAGACTATTTTAAAACATTATAACTTACTAAAAAATTTATATTACATTCATTGCTAAAGTAATTGCTCTAAAATATTTAATTCATAAAAATATTAGAATCATATATTTTCTCTTAATAAAAATACAATTTTGATTTCTATTCATATATCATACTATCGTTTGTAGCAAATTTAATGTAATATTTTTTAAAATGTACTCAAATTTTCCAATCAAAATCTTAAGTAATAAATTATTTTTTCACTGGTATTTATTCTTTGAGAATTTTTCCTTAACATTAGTCCAACTATGTACTAAATAAAAAATTTAAAAATTGTATAACTAACTTATAATTTTAGAGATTATAATATTTATAGAAATCTAGGAAATAACAGAGCACAATATATTTTACAAAGAAGCTTTTGCTTTATTTGTTTTAATATTAAAATATATGAATCAAAAATAATAATTATGGCTTTAAATTTATAATTAATTATTGATGACTCTTATTTTTTTAATGTTATTAGAAATATGACAGTGTAGCCCGAAAAGGAATCATTAATCTCCACTCCAATTTACTTAGCATTAATTGAAATATTTTGTCAATTACTATTCTTTTAAAAAAATTAGAAAAAAAAAACTTATGTTATTTTTACAAATTAAGTTTTATTAAAACATGTTACAATTAATGGTTTTAATACTATAATTAGGATAATTTTTAAATGTCTATGATTGGAATAGCTACTGGGAATTTATAAGATCTGATCCTGCTACTTATTTCACAATGAGGCATGCTCTATAAAATACTCTATGCACAATAAATAACTAAAATAGTATCAAAACTCTTTCAAAGTAAAAGAACTCATAAAACAAATTAAGATGCACATGAAAGCTCATTTGACACCACAAAGCTGATATCTTATAAAATTAACGCCTTTGAAAGACCACTACGTACTGACTTTTAGATGGACTTCGTACAGATAATGTGTATCTTTCATTGGTCAAAAAGTAGGAAAACTTTGAAAACTAAAATATTTAACCATTCATAAGAAAGAAGCACAAAATCCATCCCTCATGGACTCTATCGGATCAGTGAATTTCCTTTAAAAAAACCGTATTCTTATCACTAAGCTATAGCAAGCGAACATTTCTGACATTAATTTTAATTGTAATAATTATTAACCAGAAAATTTCTCTTGAATCTTTTTTTATCAGAGTTTTGTAAGTATCTTTATTTGACTTATGGAGATATATTGCTTAATGAAGGTAAGATTATCCATGATACAACTAATAGTTACCAATAAAGTATTCAGAAACTTTTTGATTTATATAGCATAGCTTTTATATGCATAGACAGAAATATAATGGGTATAGAAGTAAGCTTTACTAGCAAAAAATATCTTTGAAAGCAGAAGTTCTTTATCAAGTTCAGAAGAATATCAGAAGTTTTCATTTTTACCACAGAATATGTGCTTGTATTTCCTTTCGTACTTTATTATGAAAAAAACCGACTCGACTCTATTGCAATCGTCATATGGCTTTAGGTCTTTCTTATAGAGATAGGATGGAGCTCCTTTACAATGTTAACTAGAGACTTGGAGCTACGGAAGACCAACCGGTTGAATTATCTAGCATCTATTTAAAGACATGATTACGGCAAGTTATGTTCCAAGCAATAGGGAAATAATGTTTCTCCGCTAAAGAGGTTTTGTAGTTTGGAAAGGCCTATAAGCTTCTTTTAAATGAGAATATGAATTAATACTCTTCACTTAAAAATACAAAAAAATTAGGAATTTTTAGGAATTTTAAATTAATAGAAATAGACAACCACTATTGGTTGAGCAATAATGAACCATTCAATTTTAAATTTGATTATTTAAATAGACGAGCGGAATTAAAAAGATACTATGAAATAGATAATATATTTCTTAAGAAGACGTTCAAGAGCGCTAAATATTATAATAAATATGAAATACTAAACTACAAATTAACTGCACTAATACTATTCATTATAAAATAGTTAATTAGGAAATCAATAAACCAAATATTCGTGTATAATGTAACTTCCACAACATTACAAACATTACAGAAGTTTTTTACAAGAACTACAACTTCTGCTATAAGAGCAAAAAATACAAAAAATTATTAGAACTGAAAACACTTTCTAAATCATTGTACTTATCACAATGAGAAATATTTTATTTCTTAAAAATTTCAAATATAATTAATTTATAACTTTTTGGTGCATGAGATATCTAAACGGACTACACTTTCTAATTATTAAATAATTAAACTAATTTTGCCATATGTTTTTAAAATTCTAAAATATTTATATTTGAAGTCAGAAACATTTCTCTTAGTATTTTTAATACTCATTGAAATTATTTTCATGTTCTTCCGGGGGGAAGGGCAGTTTATATAACATTTTATCTTGAGTTACGCAAAGTATTTTCAATTTATAAATAATTCAACTAATGCGAAATGTAATTTGAAATTTAATCGGGAAAGTTACGTTTTGCAAAAAAATCTAAAGTAACAGAAGCGGACAATTTTTGAAAATAATATTTTTATTACAAAAAAATTGTAAATATTTAAGTATTAAAAGACCGTTATAGAAATAAATAAAAAATAGATTTAATGCTTCATTATATTGAAAGTTTCTGTAATTAAACCTTAAAATCTGCTTAATAGAATGTATTCTGGTTTTTATAGTTACTAACCAAGTGATAGATACGAAACAATAAATTCATATAAAGTTTTTTTTATGGTATAAGATATGGTTATAAAAAGAAAGGTTATTACATATACCATGTGTAGGTAAATACAAGGATATATTGACAGATTAATGGCTACAGGATAAATCTTTGATAATGAGCTAAAAATGATAATAATAAATATTTGAATTTATAATAATTTAATAAAATATAACAAAGTGTAAAGAAAGAATCATCATGTTGCTGTATTGTTACAAAATAGCAAATAAAGAAAAAAATTTAATAAAAATAAATAATAAGAAAATATAATATTTACTTATTCTGTTGATATAATGTTTACATTCAAAAAAAGTATAATTCGTAGTAATATAATAACATATATACGGTTTCTTTAATTACCTTAATAATAATCACAACGAATACCTTATTTGAATACACTGTGAGTCATCCTAAAAAGCTATTTCTGAAGATGATTTTAATAAAAATGTATATGTATGATATACTTATCAAATTTTGAGGTGAATGATTTTTTCGGATAACGATAAATCAATATTATTTGGGTACTGTACAAGACAAGAAATTTAAAAAGAACATGGACATGTGGAACTCTTGATTGCTTCAGATAAAAATAAGTAAACAAACATCTATTTTCGAATAGAATATTAAATTCGTCATAAAATTATTATATTATAGCTTGTCGAATGAAATAAGTGAAGAACAAAAATAATGGGAATCTGAAAATAAAATAGATACCTTGAACATTAAAACGCAACAGTATGGTTTGGATGGTTCCGAAAATTACAATTTTATAAACTTTTTAAGAAATTCCAAGATAAAAAAAAGTTTATAACATATATTATACATAAAATTATTTTCCACACATTCAAAAATATTTTATGACATATATCATACATAAAATTATATTTTAGGCATTCAAAAAAATTTTTATATTGTAATAATGACAATATTTTAAATAAAATCTCTCGAAACATTTATTGTGACAATAATAATGCAGTCATCCACAGAGAAATACTGTACAAACAAATATAAAACTTTTAAATAGTTGAAATAAGAACTTTCAAAATTAGTTAAAGGGTAACACCATTCTAAGACTCGAATATTGCAAAGAATATGTGTAGCTGTTTATATCACATATTCTCAATAATTGTATGCAAAATTTGAAATATATTATGATCACAGGTATATGCCAATGAATTCTGTTTCTAAACTTTACTGGCATGGATCATTCACTTTTATATCACTATTATATACGAATGTACATATATTACCAATATTATTTTTTAATTAATTCTTTGGTTTATCTGTATATATATATATATATACTATAGGGAATTCAAATGCACAGTGTTGGCTAAATAATATATGTAAAAAGAGAAGAAAGAAAAGAAAAGAAAGAAACTTTCTTTCATTAACGTCAACAACAAATGATAAAAGAAAAGGGTAAAATATACTTCAAGAAAACATTCTTAAAAGCGTTTTACGCAATTTTTCTTCTGAGATCATTTGTAATTTTCTTTTCCTGAATCCAAAATAAAAACTTATCTATCTTTCGTTACAGCTTTCCGCAACTTTAAGAGCGTGAGCATATCTCACGCAACTGAAGGCATTTCCTATCGGAGTACTTATGAAGTATCTTGAGGTAAAAGCCTTAGGGTATTTAGGGCAATTTCACTGCCACGTGCCATTAAACCTGAGGTGTTTTGGAACTTTAGTGATAAATGCCCTAAATGGTTCTAATCACTTTCATGGTACACGGAGCATTAGAAACACATCCACACCACTTAGGTGTGATAAAAGCTTCTGAATCACTCGTCTTTTGTGTGATTAAAAACACAAAATGGAAGACTGATGTTGAGTTTGTTATAGAAACAATGTTGCACAATGAATTTTAAAGATTTTAGGAAGAATAACGTAGCTTTGATAAATGTTTAACAAGTGTAAGGTTGTGGCTCTTTATGATGAATATTTTAATGCTCCCTTAAAAGCCTCTTGAAATTCACTTCATGAGAGCTAACTATTTGATTTAGTTTTGACTTATCAATAAATAATTTAAATCATAACAGTGTCCTTAGAACTTTCATGCAACTGGTAGTATTAAAGAGTGATAAAATATTATATACTTTAAAACGTTAACTTACTTTTTACTTACTAATAAAAAATATATTAAACATCCTTTAATATTTTTCCTTTTTATTAATTTTTAATTATGTTTTATTATAGGTATATTACATTATTTATATATTCCATAATCTTTCTTGGATTATCTTCACTAACTGCGTATTATATATTTTTGGATTTTATAAACACTGCTTATAAAATTTTAATAATATATTAAAAGCTTTTATCATAAAATTAAGATGAGGTAAGTGTTATATTTTTTTAATAATAATACAGAAGGGATAAAAACAATAAGTGTTAATAAATAATGAATAATTGTGAATGCGCATTAAAAGTTGATAAAAAAAATAATAAAATGAGTCATATATTTTCATTAAAAAACAGTTTTATAAAATATGTGATTCTAATTTTTATTAATATTGTTCTCAAAAGATAAGTTTATCATGTATTTTATTTATATTATAATTATTGTTAATTGTTATCATTATGAATATATCATCAGAAAACCAGTATTTAACAACTTTAAGTGCATTAATTTAAAACAGAAGGTTTTATCTCATGAAGGTTTTAACAACTTTAAGTGCATTAATTTAAAACAGAAGGTTTTATCAAATGAAGATGTTTTGATTAATAAAATAGAGAGTGCTTTACTCTAAAACTATTAAAATAAGTAAAATCGTATTAATGATTAAATTTATGCATTAAATTATCACATTTTAAAAAGAAATTGCTCAAAATTATTAGAACTATTTTCTATTAACTGATTTTTGAATGTATCTTAACTATATAGGAAATAAAATATTTTTTAATTCATGCATTAGGAATTAGTTTAATTCATTTCTGATTCGTAATCATTCCCGTTCCTGCTGTCGTAGAGTTAAGACCTGTTTTTCAACTCGCTCCTGACTGGATACGTACGGAAAGTTTCTACGGCGTATTGCGGTTCGATGGCCGCTGCGGGCGATGACGGTGAGGGTCCCCCGTTAGGCGACCGGTCCCTCCCCGATACAATGGATTGCACTACTCATGGGGAGTACTTGGATGCTTCTTCGAATAACTTTGTTATTCCTTCTAACAGTGTCTCGATTGAAAGTGATTACAACATATGTGTTGCGGTTAATACTCCAAATAATCATGTCATTTCCACAAACAGTGTTTCAAATACCAGTGATTCAGTGTTGTGTGTTACTAACTCAAGCCCACGTGTAGTGCTTAACCCTACAATGGATTACGACGAGTCGAAGGGCTCTTTTCAGGATCAGCAATTGCAAAAAGTGATCAGTAATGTGCCTTATTCTTCCAATGATTGTGATATGTTTCTTCGTGCAATAAAGTCATTTGTGCTGAAATTAGACGACTTTTTAGCTATAGACCCGAGTGTTCCAATAACAAAAGTTGAGCGTTGCGATCTACTCCGTGAACTCGCTAAAAATAGTGAGCTTTTGGAAACTTTAGCATCAACGCAAAAGCGTTTGATGGAAAATATTGAAACCTGGGATGTGAATTACTCCAACAACCCAATATGGATTAATTACAACGGAATATACCAGAAAGCCTTCATCAACAGCCAGCGAATCAGGGGTAAGTACTCCCAATTGGGATACTGCTTAATTTCCAACTGTTCAATACATGGCGATAATGATGGTAAATCTGTATATATTAATTCTGATACCGAAAATGAATTTGATAACTTATCTCAAAATAATTCTAAGAAACTTAATAAATCTAAAAGTAACAAAAATAGTAAAAAACCATCTAAAGTAACCAAAAATAAAACTAAATGGTCTGTTCTTTCTAACAATGTAAAAACTCTATATCCTTATTTAAAAAGTGTTAATACTGATGGAATTAATAACTCATCTGATTCAGATATTTCCACCTGTGTTAATAAAAATACAAATAATAAAAACACACACTCTAATGGTAATGCCAATGTAAAGGTCAATGATACTACTGCTTCTAATATTTCTAATGATGATATTGTTGGTAAAAATTGTACTGATGTAAATAATGCTTTATTGTTAAATAATGAAATGTTTATTGATTCTAATGTATATGTACATAATGTAGTTTCTCAAAATGTTGTAAATGTACCTGAAACCAATACTGTTGTAAATAATGAATTTCCTACCAATAATGTTATGTTACACTATTCCCAAACCCCCTCAACTAGTACTGCCCATAATCCTTGTAACACCCCCCCAAAGAACAAAAGAGCCCTTACTAATAGTGACGAGGAAGGATTTTGCAGACCAAAAAAAACTGCTAGTGTTAAAACTATCCATATGGAACAACAAACTAGCACCTCTAATAAATTTTCTGCTTTAAATAACATTCCAAACCAAAGTAATGAAAATGCAGCTGAAAGTACGCTAAGCAATACAAACGTCACTCAAAAAAACATAATTCCACCGATTCTTATTAAATTTGTAAGCAATTATAATGAACTTCTAAATCAACTTAAACAAGGATTTGATAAAAATATGATAGCTAAACTCTCAGGAGAATATTTGAAAGTAACACCATCGTCTCCAGATGCGCATAGGCGAATAACTAAATATTTAATGGAAAAGGAAATTGAGTGCTTAGTTATTAAACACAGAGCAGAAAAGCCAATCAAGGTAGTGTTTAAAGGCCTACCTCACACCACGGACACTAACCTAATATCTGAAGAATTAACACACAAAGGTTTTGATGTAGCATCGGTCGTAGTAATGAAAAGACACAGAGTTAAGGAGCCTATCCCATGCTTCCTCATCACACTTAATTCAAACGAAATAGCCCAAAAAATTTTTGAAACAAAAGAAATAATGAATGTCATCATAAAAGTGGAGAGATATATTAACAACAGACCGATTCAATGTTACAATTGCCAGAGATATGGCCACAGCTCTACGGTGTGTCGTCTTAAACCTAACTGTGTTAAATGTGGAAATAAACACGCGTCCAGAGATTGTCCACACAAAAGACTTGAGAAGCCTAAATGTTGCAACTGTGGCAACAATCACACAGCTTCTTACGCGGGTTGCCCGGCCAATCCATTAAACAAAAACAAAAAAGTTGTCCTCCCTACTATCCCCTCTGCTAACATAAAGAGAAAAGACTTAACTTTTGCCCAGGCAGCTGCCCAAAAAGTAGCACTTCAGCAACAACCCCCCCAACTCACAAACCCCCTTCAGAATTTCAACCAATTTGAAAATGTCCAATCAATTATGAAATTATTTAAGGAAATCAATTTAATTTTTAAAGCTTATCCAGCACTTCTGCAATCTGTCCCCCTCTTGGAAAAAGCTGTCCACCCGACTGATAAACTCAACATTCTTCTGAAAGCCCTTAGTATTACAGATAGTACTAATGGCAATTAATGTTATGGGCGATAAAAAGATTATGATATGGAATGCGAACGGCATACTCAAAAAATATTGTGAATTCAAAAACTTTGTAATAAAAAATAATCCAGATATTATCATGTTACAAGAAACCCACCTTACTAGTGGAAACTCTCTTAAACTTCCAAATTATAATGTATACAGGAATGATAGAGCACTAGCCCAGGGAGGGACAGCAATTCTAATTAAATCAAGAATTAGTCATTCGCATATCCCCACACCTAATTTAAATTTCACTGAAGCCACAATAGTTAAACTGCATCTCTCAAATTCAGGAGACATCACCCTTGTGTCACTTTATGTTCCCCCCACCAAAAGCTCACTACTCGCCACAGATATAGAAAATCTAGCTGCTATCAGCCATAAAATTATACTAGCAGGCGATTTAAACGCCAAGCACCACAGTTGGGGTTGTAACTACAACAATCACTCTGGACTTGTGTTTAACTCCCTCATTTCCAACACAGATTTTATAATTTCCAGACCTGACAAACCCACTCACTATGGCCGTACTCACGGGAATTTTATTGACCTCATGCTCTCCAGGGGTGTTCTACCTCCCATGAAGTTGACTACACTGGAGGAGTTACCATCTGATCACTACCCAGTACTTATCTACTTCGGATTACCGACACAACAACATAGTGAAGGGGTGACCACCTGCCATAATTGGAACAAATTTAGAAGCAAAATTAATGAACTTATTCCAACAGAAGCTTTTAAAATAGCTGTTACCCCCAATCAAATTGAAGAAAAAGCGAGTAACATTACAAACATAATTAATTCAGCACTTGAGTTTAGTAAATTCACCAAACCCAACATGAATACTGATTTCCTACCCGACATAATTATTACTAAAATTAAAGAAAGAAACAGGCTTAGAAAACAGTTTAATAGAACCAAATCCCCCATCACTAAAAACAAGATTAATGCCTTAAAACGTGAAATTAAATATGAAATAACAACCCATACCCAAAAAACCTGGAACTCCTATCTATCCAACCTTAATGCGGAGGATGGCTCCTTCTGGAGAGCGGTCAATAATAGAAAAAAATCATACGAGGTTCTCCCACCACTTATAGATGGCACAACTGTAGCCACTACAAATAATGAAAAAGCGGAATGTCTTGCCAATTCGTTTGAAACGCAATTTAAGACTAATGACATTCCCAACCCAACTATTGAGCAGCTCATCCAAAGTGAGGTTTCCCATGTCTTGCAAAATAACAACTTACCTCAACAACAACTGAAAGAAATTGCCGCCTCTGATGTTGAGGAAATTATCCAAAACTTAAAAACTAAAAAGAGTCCGGGCCATGACAGAATTAACAACAGAATGATAAAACAAATCCCGGTCAGGGCCATCTGCTATTTAACATCCATTATCAATAGTATTATTAAAATCGGATATTTTCCTTTAGCTTGGAAAAAGGCAATCATCATTCCAATTCATAAGCAAGGGAAAAATAAATCTCACCCCACTAGCTACAGACCTATATCCCTTCTTCCCACGTTGGCCAAAATTACAGAGAAAATCATTCTTACTATCCTATTAGAATATGATCATAACCACAGAATTACTATTCCACAACAATTTGGATTTAGGAGAAACCTCTCCACTACACATCAGCTCCTTAGAGCAGTCGAGAAAATTTCTGAAGGAATTTCTCAAAAAAAATCCACTGGCGGAATCTTTCTCGATATTGAGAAAGCTTTTGACAGAGTATGGCACTATGGCTTAATTTTCAAACTTATAAAATATAAATTTCCGTTTCCAATGATTAAACTAATAAATAACTACCTCTCCAACAGAAGATTTGCTGTCAAGCTTAATAATACCATGTCCAATGATAAGCCCATTTATGCAGGCGTCCCACAGGGATCACTGCTGGGCCCATTTCTTTTTAATATATATATTAATGACATCCCACAACATAAAAACACCATGCTCTGTCTTTTTGCCGACGACACGGCAATTCTTTCTACCAGCTCAAGCCATTTGAAAATTCATTCAAATCTCACTGAACACCTAACGGTCATAGAAGAATGGCTAAAGGTCTGGAAAATTAAAATCAATCCAACTAAATCTCAAGCGGCTCTCTTTACAAGGAAGAGAACGCATTGCCCACAGATCAATTTAGGTGGATACAATATCCCCTGGACCAATAAGGTCGATTACTTAGGCCTCACGATAGACTCCAAATTAACGTGGAAACACCACATCAATAAAATTAGAAATAAATTCATCGCGGGAAGAAAAACTCTTTTCCCACTTATGGCATACAGCTCAAAGCTTTCACTACCCAATAAATTATTAATCTATAAAGCCTACTTGAGACCAATTATCACATATGCAGCACCAATTTGGGGCGGGGCTGCAGAAACTAATCTTAAAATACTGGAAGCTCAACAAAGCAAATTGCTCAGACTAATCACGCAATCCGTTTATTACATTAGGAATGAACAAATTAGAAAAAACCTTGGCATACTAACGCTTGTTAACTATATAAAATATCTATCATTTAGATTTTATGACAAACTTTACCAAATTTCTAATACGGAAATTCAAAAAATTGATAAATACAATCCATATCAATTAATTAATTTTCATAGACCAAGAGCTGTACTGAGGCTTAAACCACAAACAAATCTTTCGATCCACTTCCCTAAATGTTCAATGGGAATGAAAAAATCAAAATAAGTAAACATTTCATAATCTGAAATAATTGCTGCCATTCAACTCCACAAATTCTTCTCTAGAGTTTCGGAATGCTTACAAACAAACCTTGTAATTAGACATGATCGTGCCTATTTCTTTATAACAAAAGTGGTATACTTACTTTGTCCCTCACTTATTACATTCCTTTTACTACTGTCATAATCTTTTTCTTAATCACACACTTTGTAGATAATTATTTCTCCTTCTTAACTTCTATACATATTTATATAAAAAAAGTTGTTATATATGTGTGTATATATATATGTCTTTTTTTATTATTATTAAGAAGATCTCAAACAAACAATTAAATAAATTTGATTGTTTTATCATGTATAACTGTATTAATCAAGAATTTTGTTTCCTTAATGTTTGTATGTAAATAATTGTATTTGTACAAATGTTTTGTTTCTGTAAATTATTCTTTTCATTTAAATATGTAAATCAAGAAGTTGAATTTTTCTATTTTTTTTTTATTTATTTTTTTTTTTTTTTATTACAAATATTCATTGCCATGTATTGTACAATCCCTTGGGAGTACTTACTATTCCTTGAGTTAAAATTATTGAATAAAATTTATTTGTGTGTGCTAGAACTGTCTATTTGTTATGCAGATTAATTTTAGGCTCCAATCAATTTCACTATAAAATCAAGGTAAATGGCCCAGTGGCTACAAACCTACCAAACCTTAGACCTACTTCTTCTTCTGATTCGTAATTTTATTTTAAATTCAAGTTCAAATCTAAAGATATGAGCTTTCTATGAAATCAAAAATGTTCTGTATTAGAATGCGAAAAATGTGATTTTGGAAAATATCTCAACCACATCTATTTTATCCAAAAAGATTGCTAAAAAGCATTTTCCCTTTCTGCAGAATAGTCTAGAAATGAAAGAATCCATTTGAAAACTGAGGAATTTTCCCCAATTTTTTATCATTTTATTCGTAAAGAAAATGTGTTTCCAGCCTAAATTCTAAACTTGTTGTCCTTCGTAATGTTGGTCTAAAAATAGAATAAATTTCTTCAATATTAAATTTCAAATAAAGTATGAGAAATACAACTTTTTGACATTTTAATATATCTTACGATTAAAAATTTTCTTAATTTAAGTTTTCCAAAATTCTTAAAATTATTATAAAAAATAAGCGAATTTTTGTTTGTAAGTGCATATAATTAAACAGATGAAATGATGAATAGTACAAATATTTTGTATAAAATATCACTTTAAATACACTCATTGTTTTCTTTTTATACGGATTGTTTTCATAATTACAAAGTTGAAAACATTCATTATAAAAAGTGAAATAAATTTTTCCTAAGTTCTAGTTCAAATAAAGACTAATCATATATTTAAAATAAATAAATAAAATATTTTGAAATATTCTCAATATAATATAATTTACTTGAATTATTTTCTTTAATTAGAATATATATGTGCTACATGATTGAATGAACAATTAAGATTCTTCTTAATTTAATATAATAAATTACACCTTCATTGTCTTCGAAACACAAAAAATGCTTTACAGTTAAAAAATGAAAATGCATTTTATTTTAAACTGTAAAAAAAGTAATGCATAAATAATTTAGTCATCATTATGAAAAAATAAACCAATACATTTATACAAGTCATGCGTTTAAATGAATGAAATGAATTCAACCCAATTGAAAATTCTTATTTTTTTATACTCCACTGATAAATTTGAATAATACTTTTAGTTGAATTAAATTATTGATAATTTATTAGAAATTGAGAGCACAAACTAACAAGATAAAATTTTTAAAAATTACCCATCATTGAAAAGATATATAATTTAAAAAAAGAGATGCAGAACTTAAAACATTGTTCACATTTTTCTCTTGAGTAAATACGTAATTTGCTTATAAATGCATGTAAAGGATATAAGTTAAAAGTAAATTCAAATTTCTAAAAATCAATCCAAATCATCATATAGAGATTTTAAACAGAAATGTTTTAAAGAAAATAAATAAATATTCAGACATCCAGAGTGAAGCAATATACAGTAATTTTTTTGATGAATCTTTAATACCTTACTGTTCTTATTTATTTATTTTTGTTTTATAAATAACAATATTAATACAAATTAACAATGGAGATTTAGAAATGTAAAGCTCCTTTGCTAACTCAGTGGCATAAGATATATAAATTGCTTTTCATGAAACGAAATGTTTCGTATAATATGATTTCCTAAAAATTACTTATAAAAGCTATAAGTATGCAAATTAAAACCACTTATACTCAAATTTCTGCTCACAAATGTTTTTTCGTTTATTTTTAGAGATTCCATATAGTTTCTACATTTAGAATATTTCAGTTGTTAACAAATTTTTATTCATTCTACTTTGTAAAATATAAAAATATTAAAGAATAACTGTACAACAAAATGATTTTTATAGTATGCTAAATGGCATTCCAATTATGTACATTTTTCTAACGACAAAGTAATATACATTGGTCACCAAAAGTTATAGAAAAATCACAAAAATAGTGATAACTCTCTCAAGAATAAGCCAACCTCAATGAAATTCGATTATGATGGTAAGTAAATGAACTGAACACAAAAAAACATTATGCAAAATAGTGAAACTGCTATCGGCATACATCATTTACGAGGAATATAAAAATGGATATTTCAGAGCAAGGTAACATTTATCGCTGCGTGTCTGAAATTAGAAATCTGGTATAGTTAAATTACAACAATAACCTCTAGGCATGATTTAACATAACAATTTCGACGGTGAGCTATTGCGAGACTAGATGTAGAAAAATGTCAGACAGAAGTGGCTAGATGGCTTGGACATTGACGCCGCAGGCTGACTACTAACTCGCGAAGTGAGTATAAGGCTTGAGATGTCCACTGCGTAAGCATAATTCCCTATTTATTTTAAGGATAATCACAACACAAAGCCCAAACGCGTGATGAGACCCTCGCAGAGAGCATCAACATTACATGTATTGTACATGATTGGTTATTGCGAGAAGGGGGACCATATTCACGTACACTAGAGGGAAATAGAGAAAATCTATAGCACCCAACCCGAGATGGCTGCTGTTAGAGGGTGAGCCGCAGTCAGCCCATTGACGAATGCCTTTATCATAGTGTTTCTGGATCTACCATCTTCCTGGAAAAAGAAAAAAATCTTTTCACTAGCTTGTCACTGTAACTTGGGCATGGTGGTCACGTTGTTTGTCGTTACCAGCCATACAGATACAAAGTTTGTACTGACACGGATTGCACGTACTCGCCTGTCATGTAGCAACCAACAGCATGCCCCTCTCCACACTAACAAAAGTTCTTGTAATTTAGACTCGTATTCGATGATAATACGATACTAGTAAAAGGCGTTAGATGTCTGAGAAACCATGATTGTGGTTGGCAAACATTTTGTGAGTGCAAGCTTCCAGAAGAAGCTATCTTTTTAGAGAGTCTCTGGAGAACACTTTTTGCAGCATATACACTGTAATAAAATTCATGAGGTGAAAGTCCACAGCTATCACGAATGTTCAGGCTCCTGTGGTCTGTGTTATGTTTGTTGATTGGCATTATCGGTATAGCTAGATGTCCCAAGCTGTCCAAGTTTAAAGACTGTTATATATGTTTCAGTGTTCCTCGTTCGCTGGGCTCTTGCATCTTTGCCAGATCCGTTGAATCCCTTCTTCACTGCAAGGTTCTTCAAAAAGATGAGGCATGCCTATTCCTCAAGATGGTTAGGGCTATGTTAGAATAGCTGTTGTGCAGACATTGTTATCCTCAAGTAGGTGAGGTCTGCCATGTTGGTTCTGTATGTGAGTCGTCGTGCACAAGGAATGTTAATCATTGTCCACGTCTATCACCACCGGATTAATTATCTCTAGTTTCTTTATAATCGATATAAGTTTATTTTGCGTTGTTTTATTACTTATGAATAGTTCACTCCATGCGGAAAGATTTGCCGCTGTCGGCTTATTTAAATGCGCAATGTTGTGGATTTTCTTATTGTCAGCAGATACAATCTACTGTTGTGGCTTTCCTCAACCTGTGAACAAAGGTGTGGAACTGGCCATGTCTTGTAAAGAATTGTGCCAGCTGGTCCTAGCTGACCAGTCGCTTTGTGTTGACTGTAGGGAAGAAGGTATGTGAGTACCTACTCGTGTCAGCAATGTCTCATTCAGATTGTCGCAGATCAATTATACTCTTAAGTATTAGTCTCTTTAAATTCGACTTTGGTAACTTGATTTTGTTTGCTAGTGGCATTGTTGTAGCGTGTTTTAGTGCTTGGTCTGCGTCTGCATTACTTGTTCTGCTGTGTGTAATGTAACCCAGTACAATTTTACTGTTCATGTTTGAATTAAGGTGATGGTTGAATGTCAGAACGCCTATGATTCATAGACTTTGGCAGTAATTGCTAACCACGGGTTCATCATCCAGGAGATTCAGCCAAGGACCGCGAAACGCTACCACAAGTATAGTAAGAACTATAAAATCTTATTTATTATTATGTTAACAAGAAATTAACTATGAACTTGCATGATAAATCAATTATGCATCGTCAATCAACCATTTTATATTTCCTGAAGTACTTATTACTTTAATTTTATATTCCAATGTATGATATAATATCAAAATTATATTTTAATGAATAGAAAACAAGCAAAATCATAGTTAAAATTAAAAGGAATCATTAGTATATCAAAATATTTTTATGCTATTGGAATGATATAAAAAAGGACATAACTTACAATAATTTAAAATTCGTATTAAATTTTTAATTTATTGAATATTTTCATAATTTTATATCTATATTGAAAGAAATTTTAAATTATTAATTAATATTTTTTAAGTTATTGATATATCAAAAAATAATTAATAAAAGACTGAGAAGAAGGAATTGGCAAGACTTAGTAAATTATTTGCAATATTACTAAATTTGGGATTTATCTTTCTTTTCTTTGATAGGAAAACATAATATTTAAAATTTTCGAAACAAATAAAAATAATTAAAGGAATTTAATTCATAATATTTTTAATTTCATAGGAAGTTTTAATTTAAGCAAGAAATTCAGGTGAGGAAGTTGTATTGACAAAGAAAAAATATTCCGGTAACAAAAAATTCTTTTTTAAGTTCTTCCAGTAAATATTCGTAAAATCACTTTTACTTCAAAAATTCAATTTTTTAAAAGAAATTTTTTTAATTATTAAACATTTTTTAATAATTAACATAAAATAAATGTTAAATCTTAAACTTTATATTTATATTGAATATATAAGGAAAATGTTAAGTATCTACTATTTATGCCTTAAAAAATTGTGTTATTGAATTTCAATAACGCTAACGAATAATTATGCACGTTATTAAATTTAAAAAAAAATTATGACTATAAAATCAATATTATATATATATATATATATATAATACCTATATGTATATAATGAGGGTCTGTTTGTGAATCTCTATATTATTTTTCAATAAATATCTTATCATCTCTAGAATATTAAGAAATTTGCTGTAAAGTTTAATATGATTTTATCGAAATTTACTGCAATGAAAACTACTTACAACTTTTTTCTGTAAAATCAAAATATTAATAAATAATTCAAATGTCTATTTTTTGTTGCAACTCAATATAGACTCAGAATTTCTTATAAAGCTACAATATATAAAGTAATTAATATCATAATATTAAATTATGTGAAATCGGCTTATAATGTAATGTCTATTGTAGTATGTTAAACATATTTAAACAAAGAAATATAATATGAGGATTGAAGGTTAAAGCGTCTCATACACTGCCTTCAATAAAATTTTAAGAAGTTAATAGCATTCTTAATATAGTTCTTGCTCTTCTGAATTTGTTCCAATCGAAATTAATTAAACATAGAGGACGTGACTTGATTGTAATCAATTGTTTTATTTTTGCTCAATATGAAAAAATATTTAATTAATTTAAAATCTGCAAATGTCTTTCTTTAAAAATTTTGTGCTTAAAATGTATTTGAAATTCCCTCTCTACCATTATTTCTGTGATAAAAATCATCTTTAATTGATTATGGCTGATATTTGCTGTTATTTGATTTAATCTATATTTTATTTTTCATTCAAATAAAACTAATAGAATTTCATTACTTGTCGTAAGAAAATTAATTTTTCCTACATTAAATATATTTCTAATTATATTTCTATAAAAATCATATGAACCATAATAAAAATATAAATTTTATTTCTAAATGTACTTATTAATTTTTGAAATGTAATTCGATTTCTTACTACTTAACAGTTTTTGGGGAAATGTTGAGCTTCCCAAATAAATGATAAACTGATAAAATTCATAATAAACAGTTATAACGTAAAACACGTTTCTCTACTTTAATTACAGAAGT
>JAPDSC010047365.1:121843-135892 GCA_026290005.1 Latrodectus geometricus
TATATATATATATATATATTAGGATGCAATAAAGTTGCTTAGTGACATATACCATGGGAATTTTTTAACCATAAAATTATCCCTTTAATTGTGCTAATGAAAAATAATTTTAAAATACCTGTGGCAAGAATAAATTGAGAATAATTATAAAATTTAAAGGCAATTAGCAATAATTTTTAGTTTTCTTAAAATATTGATATTTTCAGTATTAGCCTAACATTAATTTCATTCATCTTAAAATTTTTCATGGAATCTGCTTCCTTACTCTAATTGCTCAATAAATTTCATTAACCAAGAGTGCGTACTTTTCAAGAATATACTTGTTGAATTTAATGAAAGAAAATCGTAGACATTAAGGTTTAAAATTTCAAAGCTACAATCTCTTAACTGACGAATTTAACAATAATGCATTTCTCATGCTGGCATCCACTTTACTTAGGCTAATAATATTATTTCCTCAGTAATTAATAGTCTTTAATTCCATCATTAACATACTACTTTAAAAAACAAAATCATAACAATTTCTTTTTAAAAATGAATCTACATAGTTCACAAAGATAATACTTATAACAATCAAACCTGAATTATAGCCGCAATTTAAATTGTTAATTGGTTATATATAATAATATATTAAGCATTTGGTTGCTATTGCACATAAAGATGAAATTAATAAATTATAAGTTAAATTAAACTAGAATTTATTCTCATTATACTGGCATCATTATGCAATTATTCTTATCATCATTATAAGCATACATTCATACTTTATGCTCAAGATCTATATAAATGTAGGAAGCTTAGAGCTTTTTAGCTTAGTGTTTCATTAATGGAACGCATTTAAATGAAGTTAGGATCAACGAGGACTTAACGAATTTATGATGTTGTTTGATGAGATCTTTTAGACCTGAAAAAGTAATTCTTTCAATCTTGGAAGGCAATCTTCAGGCCAAACACGTTAATATCCCTTTGCAAACAAAAAGTCAATCTGTCCATCTACCAAAGGAACTATGAACCGATTATCACCATTTTCTTTATTCCCAGATCGAATTCGGTGCGGAAGAAATCGAAAAGATGTCAACTTTAATTGGGATTCTGATTCTTTCGGCAAATCCACTCATTTGTCAACATCCATCTTCTCTTTATAGGAAACCAATTCCTTCCTGAGACCCTTCTTTAATGAAGACGTTCGGAGAAGACTCAAGGAGAAATGAGGAGCGAAGACTCATAAAATGAGAGAGCGGGTTTGCGTCCGTCGCCATTAACTCTGCCTTCATATAAATCGATGCTGTACATCATTCCTATCTACGACCTTAATACCCAGTTCTCATCAACTACATTCGCCAAGTTCTTGTTTGTTTTTTGACTCCCCATCACTTTGCTTTGGGGTACCGGCTCGTATCTTTCATGGAGGTGTTTCTTCTTACTTTTTCATATTGCCTTGCCATCTTCGGTCGTATAGAGCCAGCAATAAGAAGACATATTTAGAAATGATCCCTCGTCATATTTGAGATATTATTAGAAGAGGGAGATATTTTCAATTCATTCGTCAAATATTTCGGGAAATTAAAAGAAAGAAGAGTGATTGCATAACGAATCGAAATCGGACTTTAATGCTCTTCGATGTAGTTTAAATGTTACAAGAAATTTTTCCATGACATTTAATTCCAACAAATTTTGTAAATACAAATATAGTTGTACATTAAAATTATATCAAAATTTTGGCAAAATATAGTTATTTCGCTATTTAATTCAAATGACAATAGGGCTGATATGACACGATTTCCTAAAGTGAATTTCTATACTCATTAGAAGTATACTAATTAAAAATCGTTACAAAAGAATGTTTTGTAATTATTGCACTTCAGAGCACTTGGCCTTTAAATACAATAAATTTAATATCGCTTCTTCTTTCCAAACATTGGGCCTTGAAAACTTAGTTAATAAATGTCGATTAATAAGTTAATCTATATTAACATATTCAACTAATTCATAAAAAAAACTTCAAATATTAAATAGGATTTAAATTTAAAAACTTTTAAATTATTTTTCTTTCATGAGTGCATTCATGCAAATAAAAAACTAAAATTCATATTTATTCTCCTGTAAATTTACGTTACACTGGATTGTAAAAAGAGCATGACAAACTTTTATTAGTGCAATTATATGAATTCAAAACAAAATAGGAAATATATCTTGTCTCCCAAAAAATATGAATAAACACAAATGCACAATGTTAGCAGCCAAGGCGAATAGAGTTAAATCGGAATTTATCAACAGGTAATTCAATAGACAGTGAAAGTGAAAAATCCTTTGCTTTTGATCATAAATCAAAGGGTGTAAAGTTAATAAATTTAATGCGTCCTTTCAAACAAGACCTTACTTCCTGAAAGTAATGTGATGCCTTGCTCTCTTTGATGAATAACCCTTGAATTACCCTATCAATATAAATTTGCTCAACCTCGTAATTGAAGCTCATCAGCACCGGCTGCGTTAAGCTGGGCAGAAAGGCGTTCCGGTACAAAGTCAGCTTCATCCATCAAGTGCGGGTATCCTTTGCCGCTATTTTTCACGATGAATCTATGCATAATTATTGAGATATACAGTTAATTGATGAGTCATCCTACAGTATAATAAGTACTTATTGACCGGAATGCTACTTGTGAAGTGAATTGGAAGTCATTTGTTTATGGATATGGATTGCTTACCGATGACACACTTCATGACTTTCGGTATGCAGACGCGCATTTAATGGAATGGAATTTCCATACGTAAGCTATGCATAATTTTAAAAATTCACAAAAGAAACAAAAAAATTCCAAAACTCAATGCATGATATATAATTTTTATAAAACATCAATATCGAGTGGGAAGCTTTCCTATATTTCACTGTCATGTAAATCAAGAGTCACTAAAAGAAAGCGAAATTCTGAAGAACATATGGATCACTTTATTCAATAAATAAATCTTATTAAAGGTTTTTGTGAATGAAATAACTAAAATAAAGAACTTTATAAACATTATATTCATAAAACAATCTTTTGAAGCTAAAAAATTAACGCTACTTAAATTGTGTTTTCATGCCTTATAATTTTTTTCATTTATTTAATTGTATTTATATAAATTTAGGGAACACACAGCCAATACATTTTCAAAGTGCATTAAGGATTAGGAGAATTAGTATGGAGTCAAACACAATAATTTTCTCAAATATTTAAGTGTGAGTTAAAAATAGTCATATTATATTTTGGTTCAAAATTAATTAATAATAAGTTTCTAAATTTAGACATTTCAATTTTAATACATAAAGTATTAAACGTTTTGCATCAATAAATATTTATGACACAATAAAAAAATTAGCATATTTGTATTACCTAGTGTTTCTAGGCAAAATTAACAAGCTTATAAAATGCATTTTTTTATACATTCAACAAAAAATCGTTAAAAAAAGTTGATTAAATAAAGATTTTTCATCACTTTTTCAGTTTCATCTTATATAAAATAATTCTTTATTTTCAATAAATAATGTATTTTTTCTTTCTGTTATCCTTTATAACATATTATTATTTGATTTGTTATTCTTCATGCAATTTTTTTTGATGATTTTATATCATGATAAAAACGAATATAAGAGTCTGATTTTCATTATTTTTGAAAACTGCTAAGAATATTTATATAATTACATACATAAACACTTTATTACATGTATCTTATAAAATAATTAAGTAATAAATTAAATCCAAATAACATTTATTTACTATATACAATTTTTAGGTTATTTTATTTATGCAAATGAAGTCATGCTTTTTATAAAACGATAAATTCTTATCCAATCGAAGTTGAAAATAGCAAAATAAATTTAAAAATTTATATCATTAATGAGAAGTACAATTTCTGATATTTTTGATGATTCTCCAACACATCAATAATGTAAAAATGTTAAGCCTCAAAATTACTTAATAATACCAATAAAACCACAATATTACGAATATAAACATCATTTATATAAAAAGAGTAATTTTTTAATTCATTTATGTAAAAAATATAATATGGGGAATAAAAATAAAATTTAAAAAGAGAATTTAATATCAAACAATACATAAATATCTTTCAATCAATAAATCCAAGATTAAAAAAATAATCGGTTATTCCACAAATAAAATTCAATATGAACAAAAATATCTTTAAAGAAATATATTTTCAATGTATATCACGTACAGCTAAGAAATACTTCTAAAATAAATAAATATTGGAAGTTAAAGTTACTTAGAAAAATATTTTATACAAAAATATCTCTGTTTAAATAAATATCTTCAAGCAAAAAAATATAACATCTTAAGTAGAACTTTTCCGACAGAAACGCGTTAAAAATAGATATTTATTTTGATGATTTCAAATAATACATTTGAAAGAAGGCTAATTTTCTAAGACATAAATCATATTCAGTGCAAAAATAATCACTTTTATTCATTTTAAACCAAATAAATATTTTGTTCAACTTATCTTTCAAAACTGGTGTTAATCATTGCGAGGTTTTTTTCTCAATGATGTTACCTATTTACAAATCTCTTAGCGTGTTTATATATGTTCATTCAAAGTTATCCCATAAAAAGAGCCCAAATGTATTTCTATAAGCAAAAATCTTCAATACGATGGATAGTGCAAGATTTGCTGATTCAAAAAACAATTTATTTTACCTTCATTGATGCACTTTTCTCATATATTTTATATTGTAAGGCAAATAAAGAATGTATTAAATATTTCTATAAAAAGAAAAGCACGGATGATTTTTGTAAAATATTTATCATTAACTTTCATACTTAACAAAGTAAATGAAAGCTATTTTACAATATCTTTTATAGTTTTTTTTCTTATTATATTACTTTCTTTATACTACTTTTGTGTTTTTGTATTATAAACGATGCATTAATTTCGAAAAAATAAAAAATAACAAAAGGTGTCTTGACTTTCGACAAGATGTTTATCAATCTACATATATTCATAAAATGTCAGGTTTTTATAAATAACAAATATAGAAACTTTTATACATAAAGTATATATAACAGTTCACCTTCTAAAATGAGCTTTTAAAAGTCATTTTTCAGATCATTATTATTATTAATTGTCTTCAAACAATGTATATTCGCAGATTAATAATATTTTTAAAAATTCCTACACTAAATTTATATCTAAAAAGTTCAATATTATTAATGGCATCAATATGAAACCGAATGACAAATGCATAAGAATAATTTTCTTATAAACAGACTTTAATTTATTTAAAGAAATGAAATATACTATATAAGGAAATTTAGTGGCATGCCTAAAATTTCCCTTAGTTCTAATATATAATTGACTTATCCCTAAGAACACAAATTCTCACGGAAGAATAATATTAAATCTTCCACATTTGCAAGAACAGGAACAAGAGAAAAAATGCTAAAACAAGAAAGTTGAACGTGATTACTAGAATAAGATACAGAGGGTATTAACACATTTTGGAACGATTTCCATAAAGAATAAAAAAAATAAATATTTTAGAGCAATCATTTTTGGCAACAGCTTATCATTTCAAATGAGAAATATCGCCTGGTACTTTTAATTTATTCTTCTTTCAAAATGGGGCATGTATGCAAGCTGTTCATTAATGGATATATTTTTGCGCTTAAGAGAAATTCCCTTATTACTAAAATACTAAAACGAAATGCAATATATTAAAATTTCTAAGTTCAAAATCAGTAACATTATTAATAGGATAGATAAAAACCGCCAATCATTAATTCTACGCCAATCTTAAAGAAGACTCCAAACGAATATCCAGAAAAGGTATGCACTATTTCAAATGTTTCTAAAGTGAAATCGCTTGTAACAAGAAAAAATCTACCAACACAAAAATCAATTGAAAAGTCTGTAGATACATCTGTATCAACAATAAATAAAATACTAAGCCAAGACTTACAACTAAAAAATATAATGTTCACCAGCTTTTGCAGAGACATGTGACTCAACGAAAGACATCTTGTAAAATCCTGTATGAAAACCATTTAGCAGGATGTAAATAGAAATACATTGTGACCCTTGAGGGATCATGAATTAACCTAAATGGCTGCAAAGAAAAAAGGTCTATTTACTATAGAAAACGAGGAGAGAAAAATGTACAAACTTGATTCCGTTAATGTAAAGAAAGTTTCAGTAAGGGGTTATTGATTGTCACAGGTTTCTCTTACAATGGGAAATTAAAAATAAGAAGAGTGGAAAAAAATGTTAAAATCAACTTTAACTCCAATATTCATGGAAGAAATTCCGCTTCTTTATCACAATGATTTTCAAAGAGTGAAACTTCATCAAGACAAAGCTAAAGTCATACTTCGAAAACTACCGTTACGTTCCTTGAAAAAATGAAGACTAATACAGGTATTGCATATATGCCTTTTCAACATATTCCTGCGAAGTCGCTTGACGTTTCACCTGACGTTTATGGACTATTGTGCGTTTGGTCTGTTAAAAAGAGTTCTTTCTAAACGCAACCTCACTACGATAGATGGATACTGGATAGTAGTGGAAGAGGAATAGAGAGCAATTCCCGTGGAAATTTTACGAAAAGCTCTTCTATCATGGAAATTACGATGCAGACTTGTAGTTCAGAAAAAAAGGCTATCAGATCGAACGTTTAAAAAAATAGTCTTACATTTTAAACATTAATTAAACAGTCCCGAAATTGCTCTACAAATGTGTTATACCCTCTGTACTAGAACAAGAGAAAAAATACTTTTTTGCATTAATACATGTTAGCGTTTGATATAAGAACAATTTTTTAAATGATTTGATGTAATCTCATATGTAAACCATAGAGTTTTTTCGTCTGTTAAGTACAAAATGTAAAAGAGTCAAATTAATAATATCACCACAATCTAAAACGTTAGTAGAAAATTTACTTAATAATGCAGTTTTCTTAATGAATACTAAATACTCGAAGGTAATGGTATTAGGGCGCTTTTATAGCAAATGTATTCTTCAGAAAAGTTTTATTAGGCATGTTATTTCGTAAATTATTAATTTTCTCGATAATTAACCATGATAATAAATAAGCAAGTTATTACGTGTAATTGAAGACATTGAAATTTAACTTTTATTTACATTTATATTTTATAAAAATGCTTATAACTTTTACACATCCTATTATTTAAAATTATACTAAGCCTTGAAATTGAATGTAAAATAATCCCAAATGCATGGTAAATTATATTTAACAGTTTTGAAATCGTAACAGCAAACAAAATTTCTTTGTATCGAAACATTATTTAAAAATTGAAAAATTGAATTCAAAGAATAACCCTTCAGGAAATTATATACAATTTTAATTGAAAATCTCAATATAACAATTCTAAATAATATTAATTAAATATTCCAAATATTTGGACATTGTCATAGCTATCTTAATTTAAATTTAAAATTTTAATTTAACATTACAGTTAAATGTTGCTGAAAACTTACACTTTAATAATAAAAACACAAAAATGACAATATATATTAAAAATTAAATTATATGAAAAATATTTATCATTTGACCAAAATATGAAAATGTTCAAAAAACAATGCTACCAAATTCGTTATTTCTGGAAAAGTTTTATGCAAGATATTCTTTATTTAACAAATGAATATATTTTTAAAAGTAGCTAAAATTCACAAAATGTTATATTAATGACAAATCTTTGATAAAATTTCACAACACTCATAATTTGAAAATTAATTTATCTTAAAAGTACTTCATATATTTATTGTAGCATTGCTTTATATAGATATATGGTTACCTATATAATTATTAAATTATTTAAATACAAATTTCAATCTGTTTCTATTGAAAATATAGTAAAACTTAAGCTTAAAAGACATTCCAAGTAATATACATTGTACTCCATAGAAACACACTCGATATCGCCTATATTACAAAATATTTTTGCCAAATTTGTTTTAAAATAATTTAAATGAAAGTTAGTATTATGAAAGTCTATTTATAAGTAATTCAAATATAAATAAATTATTTTATTATCATTAAGTTATATTCAGAAATTATCACACATTTAATATAATATAATTCTTTCCTTCAGCTATTTTCAAAAATAAAATGATCTTTTTTGAAAAAGTTAAAAAAATCATTTTAACTACTACAAAAATATATTTCTTTTAAATAAGAAATTTTATATATATGTGACATCAAATATAAATTCAAAGTCCGAAACTCTACTTTAAATAGTATTTTTATATTCCCATTTAAAATGTATAAAAATGTGTTGAAAATTATATAAAGATACTAATGCATCATTGAATTTAATACTTGAGTATTTATGCAATATGCATATTTTTGTAAAAACAGTTTTATCTTGAATTTTAAAAGGAAATTCTAAAAAGTAACATAATATTGAATATAGTTGTCAGTATTTCATACAGGGGAAACGTATATTTATCAGGAAAATTGCCTTTTCCTGTTAAATACACGTTACCGCTTAAAATAATCGTTTAATATATATTACTCGTTATTTTAAGCAGTAAATATTACCACTTATTTTAAGCTACATATTTAGCACTTTTTCGTTTTTATATATTTCAATAGAATTGAAATGTATCTATGATATCCATTTCTAATATATTTGTATAATATATATACTTCTTTAAAATTCTTTTGAAATGTTTTAAAAGAAGTAAACGATCATAAATCCATTTAACGGTCTGATAACATATACAAAACATTAGATAAAATGCAAATTCATATGAAAAACGTGTAAATTTTCAGAAATATATGAATAAATAATTATCTGTTGTCAAATAAAAAAGTGTAATCTTAAATAAAAATTTGATTATTTAAGTGTGAAAATTTAACAAACAGCAAAAAACATTGTGATTTTGAAGATGAAATATGTTAAATTTAAAAATACATTCTAAGTTATACATATTTTCCTAATACCACTTGTACCGACTTTTTATAAAATATTATATGCTTGAAATACCAATATAAAGATAAACTAATCTTAGCACCTTGAATAACGTAAGAAAGACCCATATTTCAGAGAAATTTGGAATATATTCCATGGACATTCGTATGATATTTAATATCTGACAAGAAATGATTAATACACGGAATGCAGGAATGATTCCATAAGAATTAGTGACGTCATTAATAGAGAGAACATCATTGATTTTGACAACTTCTGCCAGAAATATTCTTCAAATAGAAATTCCAACAAATCATTTCCTTATATTAATAAAAGTAATATAATATTCGTATCAGTCTAAAAAATAACGTATTATTTTCTTAGTGGTGGTAACAATAAAAGATAAAGTTATTAAAAAATTCTGTTACCTATCAAGTTATCCTTAAGATGAATTTTAAATTCAAATTATAAGTGTATTAAATAAATTTAATCATTCAACAAGAATGCAATAAAATTATTTTTCCTTTGAAATTTAAAATATTATTATAAATAAAAATTTTAACTATCCCAACTTATTTCAAATACGTTATGAAATCTGGGTTAGAAGTTAATTTATTCCATACTATAATTTGAGAAATTTAAATTTAATGGAATATATAAATGAACATATTTTAATGCTTGAGTTTATCATTTGCTGAACAACGTGGTCTGAAATTTTCCATATAAACTATCAAAGTCAGTTTTTAATGTTTAATAAAATTTTTAACGTTACACTTTTTTCACTTACCCCACTTTAGGAAATACTGCAATGATCTTATTAATATTGATTGAATTTTGTCGCTCAGTATTTCTTAAAGTTCCAGGCTAAACATTAAGAATGCGGAATGATTGCTAGTCTTTTCTAATTGAATTAATTGGAAATTTTTAAATAAAGTGTATTGATATCATAGAGAAAAGATATGGCATAAATTTTTGGTTGTCATCAAATATCAACAATAACAGAATCAAACTGATGAACTCCAACTGCCCTTAAGTGAAGTGCTGCAATACTGTTTTTTTAATTATTGTAAAGTACGTTCTGCTTTCTTGCATATTTTGAAACTATTCTTCCATTGTGTTCTGTTCTTGTGAATTCTTTCAAAAATAATTAATTTTGAAAGCAAGCTGGTATAATTTGAAAAAAACCTGTTTAAAAGAACTGTAAAAACTTTAATTTAAAAATTTTCCCATAGAAGGTATTTCACTTTACATAACAATAACATATATAAATATCTGTCTTAATAAATTTTAGCACTGACTACAGATTTAAAAATCCTGTCAATGATAATAAACATTTAAAACAAACTCATAATATAAATTAAAATTACTTTATAACGTGACACAGAATTAGGAGAAAAGCATGGATAAATCCAAAAATTTAAGTATATTATTAAAATCCATATTAGTCTCCAAAATGGTTTTTGGTATATCTTTCAATTTATAAAAAAAAAATAATTTCATTCAAATTTTAACATTTGTTGAATCTTATACCATTACTTTTATTTGAATTTTATACCATTACTATTCATATGAATAAAAATAAATTCTAATGTAACTAAATTCTTGCGTCGAATTTTAGGAAATAGAAAAAATACCCATATACTTAATAACTGAACATGTTTACCTATCAATTACTTGTGTGCAGTTTAGTAAAATTATCAGTTCTACCATTTCTAAATTCATTCTCGTGTATTAATTAAGTTAGAATTTACTTAAAAACACCCCCTTTGAATTCATGTAACAAAATGTAATAATGTGTAAGCAAAAATTGAAATAAAAGTTTGAAACCGTGAATATCAGATATAGAAAGGGAAAATGACTTTCAAAATTCATCTGTTTTTGCTGCGCATTGTGTACAATATTTTGATTGAACTATTTTCATTTCTGGAAATATTTAAGAAGAGGTTTCTCAATATTTTTCGATAGCTAGTTTTATTATTTTTCCAAATTACTTAATTTTTACTAACAGGGATGAAAAATGGATCAAATTACGAAAAATTTATTTTTAATCAATTTCTGAAAACTATTTCATATTTTAGTATATTAAACATTTAAGAATATTAGATTTTAATATAATCTTTAAATGCCTAGTGTATTTAATAAATATTTAAAAAATTATATTATGTAAGTTATACATATTGAAAGCAAATCTTCAGTTACTATTAGTATAAGCTTCAGCCAAATTTCTTAAGCAAAATAACACTATAAAACTTCAACTTATGCAACTACGTAGATATTTTTATGCTTATAGATTTGGAGTAAAAAGCAAGGATTTATTTTCTACCACTGTTAAAATTCATTATACCTGATAATTTCTCACAAAATATTTAAAGAACAGAAATTCGTGTAACGAGATACTAAAAAAATACTAAGAAGGCAAATAAATTTTCATCCATCAAGAAAAATAGCCCAAACATTGACAATAACAGACTTTAATAGCCAATATACAATTTCAACCTAATATGTGAGAGGATAAAAAATAGCTTTGAGAATGAAAGAATTCTTTCTTTGACAATAATGAATTTAACACCGGAACATCGAAATTTACGGGGTAAAGAAAATCGATAAGAGCGAAGAATAGATGCAATATTTTTTCATATTTTTTCACTTAATGTGCCTGAATCCCTGATTAATGATTGCTTCTACTTTTATTAGCTTTGCTAAAGATATTTTCATCCTCGCTTTTTTTTATTTTTTGCATCATTAGCCAACCAAAGTACAAGACATTATAAGTAGTAGCTTCAGTAAGTTAAAAAAATTTTAGCATACAACTATTTGGGAATTCTTTGAACTCTGACAGAATTTAAATTTTAAAATGTTCAAATCACATCTAAAAACATTAAGAAATACATCAACAGAAACAAACAATTATTTTGTTAAACCTTAAATTTCAATATAATTTTTGTTGATTAGCAATTTTACCAATTTATTGCGAAAGATTTTATTCATACAAATATGTACAGTATTTTAATAAAACAAACGCATAAAAACATTTTAAATAAGTTTAATTCATTATTATTATCAATGCGTATTCTAACAGTTAAACTAATTCTAACAGTCTAACAGTTAAACGTATTCTTACAGTTTGAAGGTATTTAAATAATAAAAGTTTATTATTTAAATACCTTCAAATTAGTAAAAGTATTTTACAATCTCTTATGTAAATGTTTCGACCAAAGATGCATGTGATCTTGCAAAAGAAAAAACTAATAAAGTAAATTCTTTGTCATTCCATATGTTTCAAAAATCCTTCAATATAAATTCAAATGTAAAACGAAATTTATAGGAATTTTTGTTGTATTATTTCATTTATTATTTCAGAAGTCAAATAATTTTGAGAAATTGATAAAATCAATTAAATAATCTCTATATCATATATGATCCCATAAGCCATGATGAAACATGCAAAACAGATTTCCAGGTTAGATATATTTTGCACTTGTGACACCAAAACAAAATACGTCGTTTTAATAACTCAATATTCAATGTATACAGTTAGTATGTTTTGTAAAATACTTGTTTATAAAATTATATCAAAATTATATTAATTTTAAAAAATTTAAATTTTTTCTTCATAAAATTTCTTTTTATCACATTTTTATTCATATCATTTTGAATTTAATTTAAAGAAAATAAATTTATGATATATTTGGTTTTCGTCAGTGAAGAGTTTCCTGAGACAAAATTAAGTATGATTACCTTCAAATTCTCATAATCATGAACAAATTATTTCACAGTTTACTTTCTTACATGATTACCTACAGATTATTAAACTTTGATCACTGTTATAAATATAATATAATCTAAAATTTTATTTATGATTAACACCATAAGTCGCATGGCGATATAACTAGATTATAAATTTAGTTTAATTTTCCCTATTTTCATAAGTTTCTCTTAAATAATTTTTTGCAGATTTCTAAGTAATGTATAAAATTATTTAGTTGTCACATTCATTTTTATCTTAAATCTAATATTTTAGATTTTATCACAGTATACTAATAATCTACCAAGATTCAGTAATTAAGTTTGGAAGTTTTCGTACTAAAATCAGGTAGTCTTTCTTCATAAGCATGAATTGCAAACTTATTTTTCTTGTTTCCTTAAACTAATACTCATGGCATAAAATTTATATTTACCTTTAAACTTTTAAAGCTTAATGATAATTCTTTTACTATTTTATGATTATAAAAGCACTGTCTTTCACATTAATTAATAACAAAATTTTTTTGAGAAAAATGATCTCAAGAATTATAAGAACACATAAGCTTCAGATTATTTTATGTAATTTCATGTATATTAACTTTTTCGATTACTTAAGTGCAAATATTTTGCAGCAGAACTTTAAATTATCTTTCATGTTCATTATTAAATAAATATAACAGGTGCGAGAAATATTATATAAAGTAAAGTAGCAACAAAAGTCAAATTGAAAGAAATATTTTCGTAGTATTTAAAATAATTACAAATATTTATCAGGCATTGAATGATGAGTATATGAAAGTAACATATACCCTTTGACATTCTTTCAACAATGTCTTTAATTATAAAGATACTTTTCAAAAGAACTATCGAAAATTTTTTTTTAATATTTGGAAATAAAACATTCTCAAGGGATATTTTAAAGACAAAATTACTTTTAAAAACATAACTAGCTGACAAATATAAATAAAATCAAAAAATTTTCTACGTGTTGGAAAACTTATATCTTCATTTGTCTCCTCAACAACTGAAGAAATGAAACATGGAACATAGAAACCAAATTCATGTAAGTAATATAACAGGAAGAGTAAAAATGGTATAAAAACACTTTAGTGCAACAATCTTAGCAAAATCCAGGTAGAAAAAAATTATTGATTGTTTTTTAAACGAACTATATATGGATCTTACGGATGGTTATAGATAGAGAAAACAATCAACTTTTTTCCAGGCGTTACGGTACATAAAACTGCAATTGATTGATTACCGTTTAGAAGAGAGAGTTTTTTTGCAAAAAAAATTCACCTCAGACCACAAATCGAAAACTTCTTTTTTTATAGCCATTTTCGAACTCTAGAATAGAATAGAAAAAGAATCCTACTCT
>JAPDSC010047370.1:0-12934 GCA_026290005.1 Latrodectus geometricus
TGCTCCACCAACCAAACAATGACAACACTGCAGTTGTCTCACTGTACTTCCCCCCCCCCCCCCCACAAAAGCAATCTGGTCAATCTTGACTTGGAAAATCTAACGTCAATAACTTATAAAATGATCATAGATGGCGAATTAAACGCCAAGCATAGGAGCTGGAACTGTGCGTATGACAATGATCACGGACGCGCCTTAAAAACATTTATTGACAACACCGATTTCACTCTCCATATCCCCAACAAACCCACCCACTATGGTTCCATTAATGGAAGCTTCATTGACATGTTTGTGTCCAAAGGTATTCCCTCTCCTCCAAATATCATTACCGCGGAGGAACTGCCATCGGATCATTATCCGTTTCTGGCTACTTACGGAAACCAAGTCATTACCGAGTCCACAGGTATGCCCAGGAAAACCAACTGGAAACATTTTAGACAACACATAATTAACAATATACCTTTTTCTACCTTCAACCCTGCCTCCAATAGCAAGATCTTAAAAGATAAAGTTAATCATCTAACAAGTACCATCCAATTTGCAGTCAATGAATCTGAAATTAAAAGCAAAATCGCTAACACCTCCTACCTCCCTGACTCGCTCTCTAAACTAATTAAAGAACGCAACAGACTCCGCAAGTTCTACAATAGATACAAAATTCCAACAATAAAAACTCAGATAAATAAAATTAAAAAAACATATCACGAGGCAAATTGCGGAACACAACTACCGTTCCTGGAACGATTATCTTATTAACATCAATGTGGAAGACGGCTCATTTTGGCGAGCTGCTAACAGGTTCAAAAATAAAGATCAAACTATGCCACTGCTCGCAGATGGTCCAAAAACTATCACCTCGAAAGCTGAAATACTAGCCTCTGCATTCGAACTTCAGTTCCGAACCAACGACTCTGCTAAACCTGCTATTGACCGTATAATTCACCAATCGATCATTAACTACTTTGGTCCCCCCCACAACTAGTACCCCCACCCCCAACTAATTTCAGCTGCAGAGGTGGAAAAAGTTATTATGGAACTCAAACCAAAGAAAAGCCCCGGAATTGATAACCTCTCAAACAAACACATGAAGTAACTTCCGGTCATTGCAGTTTGCCTATTAGCAGACATAATTAGTGATATAATTAGACTAGGTCATTTCCCACAAAGCTGGAAGAAAGCAACTGTAGTTCCGATCAGAAAGCAGGGTAAAAATCCTAAAATACCTACAAACTGCAGGCCCATCTCTCTGCTCCCTACCATAGGAAAAATAGCAGAGAAATTCATCTTAAAACAATTATTAGAATACGAAGAATTTAACTCAACTATCATTCCCCACCAGTTTGGGTTCAGGAGACAACTATCGACAGTGCATCAATTGTTAAGAGTAGTAGAGGAAATTTCAAAAAATATTGCTGTCAAAAACTTCACGGGCGGAGTGTTTCTAGATATCGAAAAGGCTTTTGATAAGGTGTGACACGAAGGTCTTATTTATAGAATGATAAAGTATAACTTAATCATTCAATTAATCACCCCCTCACCTAATCAGGCTCATTCGAAACTACCTATCTAATAGAACATTTGCCGTGAGGATAAACTCCACCCACTCATCAGAAAGGCCCATTTTGGCAGGCATCCCCCAAGGATCACTGCTGGATCCCTTCTTATTTAATCTGTACATTAATGATATTCCTCAAGACCCACGAACCATGCTCTGCCTCTTTGCAGATGACACTACCGTTCTTGCTTCCGGACCCAAACATCAGGTCATAAGAGATATGCTTAATGAACACCTTAATGAAATAAACAAATGGATTAAAATTTGGAGAATTAAAAATAAGCGTGGCTAAAACCCAAGCAATTCTCTTCAGTGAAAAATTGCGAATAAATTGCCGTAACATCCAAATTGCAGGTAAAAAGATTAAATGGAAAACTGACATCACCTATCTGGGAGTCAAACTCTAAAAAAGATTGACCTGGAAGCTACACATTGCTGATATCAGAAACAAATTTATTGGAGCTACAAAAACACTCTTCCCACTTATAGCCTGGAACTCAAAGTTGTCCCTTAGTAATAAGCTCCTGATCTACAAGTCTTACCTCAGATCGATAATAACTTACGCAGCACCGATTTGGGTAGGAGCATGTATGACGAACTTATCCATCATCGAATGTAAGCAGAATAAACTACTCAGGCTTATTTCAAAATCCGAGCCCTACTTCAGGAATCAACTCATTCATAAAAACTTAGGGATGCTCACTCTAATAAATTACATCAAGCATCTCTCATTCAGGTTTTACAATAAACTCTATAACATAAATAATTCTGAAATTCAAAAAATTTAACTATAATCCATATGAATTAATACATTTTCACAGACCCAGGGCCGTCCTCAGGATCAGCCCCACAACTGAATAATTATCTCTTTCCCAAACCCTAATTTCACAGCGATAGCCCCCCTCCCTTCTGTTTGTTTATAAACATTTGTTTGTTTATATCCTGGAGTGTGTAGGGCTCTCGTCTCCGGTGCCGATTGTTAGAGCCGCTAAAATGTTTTCTTAACTCCAACTGGTTTTCTGCCCAAACATTTAGGTCAGATACTTTAATCGCAATAAATTTTGGACTGCTCTTCCATTTACTTTGATTTTGTTGGTTTTGTATACATTTATTTTGTACATATCTCAGTGTCTTAATTTCTAGTAACTACCTCCTGTAACTATTTATGAGTCACCATGCAAACACTCAATCAGGGAGTACTTATTCTTTTATTTCTAGTTGTAACCATGCATAGATCTTTAAGCGTAACTTTAGGTTATACCCTTGTTATTAAAAGAGGTCAATGGCTCCCGCTGGACACCTCGTCACCACATCTTCGACCAACGAGTTTCTTTTTCTCTGCTACAGCTCTTATGTTTAATGTTTGGAAGCACTCTTTGCAAATGCTGAAATGAACTTCTTGAGTAACCTCAATCCATTTAATTAATTATAAAACTCAGACAATAGTAAATATCGCAATTAAAGAGCTCTGATAAAGGAAGTTGCGTAGATGTGTGTGCTAACGAAGCAAAAGGTATGTGACTCCACTCTATTTCATTGTTAGTCACGTATGGAGATATTCCAAACTTAATTTTTTATCATCAAAGCGGCAAAATGGTACAAGAATCAATGTCTTCTTTTCAGTACTTAGTTTTAAGTGTACTCGATTATATATATAAATATAATGCGCTACTAGAAAACATCTATAATGTAACATAACTGAGATGAATTTTATTTTGTGAATGAGTGGCGGAAGTTATAAAATGCGTCTATAACCACGTTTTTGGTTTTTTCAATGAATAGACTTTTTTATAGATACATAAATATAATAATAAATGTCCTTATAAATATGCCTATAAATCTTTAATTATATAGAGCCTATGTTACTGAAGATTGATTAATGTTTTCTTGAAATAACATCACAGCATATTGGATGAAATAAAAGAATTATTTTTCTTTCGATTTAAAAATGGCGAGCTATTTTCTTTTTCAACCCCTGACAAGTACAGGAATGTTTTCTCATCTATTCGAACAAGATGGTGCCGTTCCATTTGATGACACCCAATCTGGCAGCCGGATAGTTATCGTTCTATTACCTTCGTTTTAACAAGGCCACCATGGCCTGGTTATTTAGGGTGTTCGTCTCGCTATCGGCAGGTATTACAATTAGTGAGTTCGAATCGTGACCTAAAGATCCGTCGTGTTCGCTAATGCTGGCTAGGACATATTAAAATATGTGGTGGTCACAATGTTCTTTAACATAAATGATACCTCTGGGCTTAGTATTGGAGAGTCTTCTTCTTGCTCTCTGCTTCTAAATGACGAAGCTTCCCACTTTGCTGCTGTTATCTAATTGGTAGAGTTTAACTCAGAGTTAGTAACTGGGAAGCATGCTGGTGCAACAACAACTTTAGTTTCAACAGTTCGTGGTTTCAAGCCTCATTTTGGACACGACTATTTTTGGTGGTTCGGTAAATATTTTCAGCTGTAGTTCCCGATATAAGTAATTGTTAAATATAGGATCTTCCCTTCAACAAGTCGAATTCTCACTTCGGTGTTAGGTGTTTGCAGTGGTTGAGAAATCCACTTCCAGTCTCTTGTGCAAAAATGATTTTTAAGTGATTAAGAAACCCAATTGGTTAATTTAGATTCTTGATAAATTTAAATTTTATTTGTGTGAAACACATCGTAAAAAACTATGTTTCAACAAGATAGTGCACGACCATACGTTTTAAGTATTGAATGGACCTTTTAATACAGTAAAATTTCGGTTATGGCCTTGGTTAGCACGTTTTTCCGTTCTCAACCAAATAGAAAACTTGGTCAATAATATTGCCAAACGATGCACTCCCTCTCATATGCCAATTATTATGGGTAAGGATAATGTAAAATGCGTTGACTTTAATTGGCCACATGGAAACGTGCCACATAATTTCTGTTAGTATCAGTTTTCAAACATATAAATGGGTTTATTGCTGGTAGAAGTTATTGTTCTGAGCCTTAATTTATTAGGATCCATAGTTCCAAATTTCTTGAAATTATAAACCCTTATTATTTATTGAAATATTTTCGTCGAATATCTTCATTATTTGCTGTCCTTCGTGTCGGACGCACACGTTTCACACACAGACATTTGTTTTTAAGTGAACTTAATCCATGGTGTGAAACGTGTGATGAACCATACACTGTCTTTCATATTTTAATTTCATGTCATGTTTTTAATTTTTACCGTTTTAAATTTTTTGCTACTGACCTTTTAACCATGAATGATTTAGTGGGGGAGTCTCTCCACCGAAACATTTTTGCCTATTTGAGGGAAATTGGTTTTTTTCATTTTATTTAAATTTAAAAAAATTAATTTTACTCCCTTTTTCTATACTTACTTTGATTTTAAATAAAATTTATACAATAATTTTTCTGTTTTAAATTTTTAATGTTGACTTTGGGTTTTGTCTGAAATTTGTAAATTCTGATTAAAATTTTACTTTTGGCACAGCTTGTCCTTTTTGGACCTTGCGCCACAAAACCCAACCAGCCATTATTTGCTGAATTTTTTCTGGTGCAGCAATTTTTAAAGCCAATAGTGTAGATGCATTTGGAAGTAATATACTTGAAATATAGGTTTGAATCATTTAAAACAGCTGCCGAATAATGTAGTTTTCTGGCTTGGATTCAATAGATCGTAGGTTCGATTCCCACTTTGCGTTTATGTGTTTCTTTACGCTTTAAATTGTAACCTTCATGTGCAAAAAATATTCTTAGATCGCTAAATCAATCCTCTTATTTTAAATTATAATACAGGAAAAAAAATGTAATAAAATTCAGGATAAATAAAAATTAAATGAATTTTATTTCCGGATGTGCATGATTAATTATGAAGTAATTACCATGTTAATAATTTCGGTTACATTTTCCTTTTTTGATGAACGTACGTTTAAATGATGAAGGGAATTATTATACATTAGATTGAAAATATGTTACATACAGAATATTTTATTTTTCTTCAAAATTATCATCAAAGAAGTCTATTAATTAAAGCGGTAACTTAGAATTCTGATTCTTGAAAATGAGGATATTAATATATTTCTTTTGTTTATATAACTATACTGAGAGCTCAGTTAGCACTACCTTAACTTTTTTTCAACGGTGGCCACTTTATGATTAACCCTTAGCCATAACAAGGCCGGAAACTGCTACTCATTCAGCGTTACCCGGTGGGCTCTTGTGAACCAAGTCACGGAGACGAATAGCATTACCAACGTCACACCACCACAAACCAGTTTATAGGGTAGGCCATATTTATTCATCCATCATCTAAGGAAAGGAGAAGAAATACAGAAAGAAAAAATATATCCATCCCCGAGCCAGGATTCGAACCCATGTCCTCCCCATCCGTAGTCATATACTCTAACCACTAGACAGGGTAGGTGACGCTCTTAACTTTTTAGTATGATCTCTTCTATTTAGTGATATATCATCACAATTTTTAAAAAATTATAACAAAAATTTAGATTCTTTATTTTTTCAGTATTAGATAAAAATGATGAAAATAACCTAATTAAATTATAAAAAATCTAAACACATAAAATTTTGAAATTCACAAAAATGATTTACTTAACCTAATTTTTTTTAAATCATAGTTCACTCATATGGTATAAATCAGATTCATATATGCTTTAATCCTATTTAACAAATGTTTCCCCCTCAGGGGGTTTACTTTCTTTAAGTAAACACGGGTATCACAATCCCGAGGTACCCCAGTGATCTGTCCTCTACTTCCATTTCTTCTTCTATTCTTCCTTGCTTTTTCTTTCTTTTCTCCCTCATTGTGGTTGCCTTGTAAAAGGTTGAGGTCTCCCCTTGAGCAGCTATCGCCGCCCTGTTGCTAATAGCTTCTCCTGGGGACTAAATCACCTACGTGTTTGCCGTGCGTGGAGACCCGTGTCCCTGGAAAGGAGGGTCCTGGTAATTGAGGCTCCCAGAGACCAACACATTACTTTGGCCTCTGCTTCAGGTAAACGGGAGGTGTGTTGTGGTCCTCAACTCATCAATCGGCTTGAATGGACCAAGCGATCATATATCTGCTGAGTGACTCGATAAGGGTGGAGGCCACTTCAGAGGTGTATTGAAAGCGTATAGGGCCTGACTAGCACTGTTGCAGTTATCCTGCATCCCCTTGTTGGGCTCCGTGGTGGGTGGTGCGTTTGGACCCTGAATTAATTCAAATTTCTTATGGAATATTCTTCTAATTCTTTACTCCCTATGGAGCAACAAATGATATGTGATCAGAAATATTTTGTCATTAAAAGAACTGAGGGCAATTTTGATAACGTTTCTCCTTTCTTAATAAATAAAAGTCTTATTGCTACAGTTGGAAATATCAAAAATGTTCGCAAGATGAAATCCGGTGATCTCTTGATAGAAGTTTCATCAGTTAAACAGGCCGAAACCATTCTAAAACTGAAATGTCTTGGTAACATTGATGTTATAGTATCTGCCCATACTAGGTTAAATTCTACACGTGGAGTGATTTCAGCTGATGATTTGTTCAATGTTTCAGAGGAGGAAATTTTAAATAATCTCGTTGACCAAAAAGTTTGTCACGTACAACGCATTACAGTTAGGAGAGAGGGCACAATTATGAAAACTAAACACCTCATACTCACATTTGCAACACCTACACTACCTCAGTCTATTAAAGCTGGTTACCTAAATTGTAGTATTCGACCATATATCCCAAACCCTTTGCGTTGCTTTAAGTGTCAACGTTTTGGACATGGGAAAAATACTTGTAGGGGAACCTTAACTTGTGCTAGATGTGCTTCCGTTGGACATGACAGCAATACATGTCAATTACCAGAAAAATGTGTCAATTGCAGTGGTGAACATCCCTCTTACTCCCGGTTGTGCCCAACATGGATATTAGAAAAGGAAATTACAACTGTAAAAATAAAACAAAACTTATCTTACCCCGAAGCAAGGCGTGTAGTGTCATCCCGTACCCCTCAACAAGGTATTAGTTATTCACAAGCTGTCAAAAAAGTTATGAAATCCTGTGGTACCCAAACACATTGTGTAAGTCTTCCAATTCCAAAACTATCCTCAAATATTTTTAATACTAATGTTTCTCCCATTCTAAAACATATTTCTCCAAAGTCTTTCGCAAAATCAAAATCCCAAAGATCCCAAAAATTGAAGCAAGCAAAAGAGTCCCACAAGTCACCTTTTATAAGTAAAAGAACTATAACTTCTTCCAAAAAAGGTACAGTGAAGTTAGATCCTTCAGATGATGAAACACTCCAAAGTGAAGATTCGTCTGAATCCCAGATGGCTTGTTCCGAGGCCGTAACATCTAATTTTATTTAATGGTCTCCTACTTATCTTGGAACTGTCGTGGTTATCGCACTCATATAGAAGATATCAAAACCATGATTAATATGTATAATCCAGTGTGTTTTGCCATTCAGGAAACATTCTTGAAACCTCAGTGTTTTAAATTGCGTGGTTATAACTGTGTGAGAAAAGATGTCACTCCTGATGCCGTATCTGGAGGTGTATGCATCCTTGTGTCTTGTAGCTTCCCCAGTTCTGTCCAGCCCCTCAACACATCACTACAAGCTGTTGCAGTACGCGTACATACAACATCTCTCATTACTATTTGTAGCCTTTACTTGCCTCCCCACATTGTTGTTTATGAAAGTGATTTGAACAATCTATTGGATCAGCTACCTACACCCTTTATACTGCTTGGTGATTTTAATGGGCACAGCACCTTATGGGGTAGTGATAATACAAATTTTCGCGGTCGCATAATTGAACAGTTCATTTCGAATAACAGTATTTGCCTCTTAAACTCCACAGAAATAACTCATTTCCACCAACCCTCTAGAACTTTCCATTCATTAGATTTGGCTATTTGTTCACCAGTACTTTTACCTTTATTAAATTTTAGAGTTGAAAATGATTTATATAACAGTGATCATTTTCCATTAATTGTAACTCAAACTGGTATAAGTAGACCACAAGTCTTCCACTCTTCTTATTATTATTATCGTGCAGATTGGCCACACTACTCCCAATTAGCTGTGATTACTGACAGCATGGTTCAAAGTGAGGACATTGATGATGCTGTACAAAAAGTTACTGATGCACTTCTAGATGCAGCCAAAAGCACGATTCCCAAGCGCTCCCCAGTTCCACACAAACATCATAAACCATGGTGGAACAATGAGTGTCAAGTGTCATACCAGAAACAGAAAAGGTTGTGGTCTATTTTTCGTAGGAGTCCCACTATAGAAAACCTTGTAGCCTTCAAAAAATCTAAAGCTATAGCTCGTCGAGTACGAAGAAATAGTCAAAAAGAATCTTGGATAAGATATGTCTCTTCCATCACATCATCATTTTCCAGCAAACAGTTGTGGAAGAAAGTTAAGGCAACTTCTGGCTTATATCAAGATTTCTCTATCCCAATATTACAAAGAGGATCTGTCACATACTCTTCTCCATATGATATTGTGAATCTTTTAGGTGAAACTTTTGCAAGGGTATCTATTCCAGCCTCTTACGATTCTAAATTTCTCAAGATTATAGGCTTCTTTTCAGCTTGTTCTTTAAAGTTTCATGATAAAGGGATACACCCATATAATTGCAACTTCTCTATGCTAGAACTGCAGAGAGCACTGTCCCAAACTAAAAATACTAGTCCAGGACCAGATGGTGTTTCATATAAGATGCTTTGTCATCTTAGCCATGATTCTCTAAAAAACATTCTTGTTCTGTTCAATAGAATATGGAATGAACATGTTTTCCCCAGTCTCTGGAGCAAAGCAATAGTTATTCCAATATTGAAACCGGGGAAAGATCCAACTGATCCTCACAACTACCGTCCAATTGCTCTCACAAGTTGCCTCGCTAAAACTTTTGAGCGTATGGTGAACGCCCGCCTTGTTTATGTACTTGAAGACAATCAGTACATATCTCTTTATCAGAGTGGATTCCGTAAAGGTAGATCCACTCTTGATAACATTGCATATCTAGAAACACAAATCAGGAATGCCTTTGTGCGGAGACATCATTTGGTGTCTATCTTTTTTGATATAGAAAAGGCCTATGATAGGACATGGCGTTATGGAGTTCTTCGCACTTTATTTAATTTTAACTTCAGAGGAAATTTACCAATTTTTATACAGAATTTTTTAAATTCTCGTATTTTTAATGTCCGTATAGGATCTGTTTTATCCAATCCATTTATCCAATCAGAAGGGGTTCCTCAGGGAAGTGTCTTAAGTGTTACTATTTTTAATATTTGCATCAGCAATATTCTTCATGTATTACAACCATCAATTCGTGGAACATTATATGTTGATGATCTCCAAATCTCCTGCCAAGGTTCCAATATGCAACTTATTGAACGACAATTACAAACTGCAGTCAATAATCTTGTTGCTTGGTGTAATGATAATGGGCACTCTTTATCACCTTCCAAAAGTAAATGTATCCATTTTTGCAGAAAAACTGGACCTCATCCTGATCCAGAAATAAAGATATCAGACACAAATATTCCTGTGGTTAATCAAGTATCATTTCTTGGGCTAATTTTTGATAAAAAGCAGACTTTCCTACCACATATCTTAGATTTGCGTAAGAGGTGTGAAAGGTCACTAAATATTCTCAAAGTACTCTCTCATACCTCTTGGGGTGCAGATCGTAAAGCTTTACTACGTGTATATCAATCGGTTATTTTATCCCAAATTGACTATGGTAGTGCAATTTATGGATCAGCTAGGTCATGTGTATTACGCAAATTAGACCCTGTACATCATTCAGCTTTGCGAATCTGTTCTGGAGCATTCCGGACTTCTCCTGTTCAGAGCCTTTATGTGATTTGTAACCAATTTCCCCTTGATCTGAGACGTAAGCAATTATCTCTAAATTATTATTTTAAAATGTTATCAGCATCACAACACCCTTTGAGATCTATGGTTGTCTGCTCCTCTCTAAGAAGGATTTATAATGCACGACCACATAATATTCTACCATTCTATGAACGTACAAACTCTTTTGTATCTTCATCTGATTTTCCCAATGTGCAAATCCAAATTACAGATTCTCTGAAATTTCCACCTTGGAACACCCCTATTGTTAATATAATCGATCCCTTTGCCGGATACAGTAAATCAGCAACAGTTCCTCTTATTTTGCAACAAATGTTCTTATACACTCAATATCAATTTTCCTCCTACATTCCTGTTTACACTGATGGTTCAAAATCAAGTGATCACGTTGGTTGTGGTATTGTTATTGGAAATAAATTTTACAAATATAAACTTCATACATCATGCTCTGTTTACACAGCTGAAGCTGTTGCAATTTTACGTGCTCTAGAACTAATACAATCCAACTCTCATCGAAAATACTGTATCTATACAGATAGCAGGAGTGTGATCATGCAATTAGACCATTTTAACGACAAATGTCATCCAGTTATTGTGGAAATATTAGATATTTTAAATACATTGAAGAGTAAAAGATTTGATGTTGTGTTTTGTTGGGTTCCTAGTCATGTTGGCATTGCTGGGAATGAGCTTGCAGATACTGCTGCTAAAAACGCCACTGACCTTTTACATAAAGCATTAACATTTTTTGACATTAAACATATTGTCAAAGACTTTATTTCGTCCCACTGGCAAAAAACTTGGGATTTGCAGATAAACAACAAATTGCATAATATATCTCCTCGGATTCTTCCATTTCCAGACGTCCCTATACGAAGAGTTGATGTAAAACTTACACGCCTTCGCATTGGACATACTCGATTAACGCACAAGCATTTATTCTTGTCTCAGAGTGCTCCGATTTGTGACATGTGTAATGTACCATATACAGTACATCACATTTTAATTATTTGTCCTAACTTCAATTATTTACGCTTAGTATTTTTTAACAAAACAAATTTAATTTTATCAGATTTAATTGGATCTAAACCACATAGAAATTTGTTTGCGTTTTTACGTGCAATAGGTTTTTTAAATTCTATTTAAATTTTATCCACTTTAATCTTTTACATAAACTTTTAATAGATTTTTAATATCCTTTATCTTATATATTTTACTAGTCTTTTGAGTCTCTTGTTTTAAACAGTGTTCGGTGCAGAAATGTCCAGTATTGGACCTTGCAACAGTAAACCACACAAAACCAATTAACAAATGTTTCTGGGTCAGTATTTTAAAATAGTGTAAATATTTTTCGCTAAGTAAGTACTTAAATTTTGCGGAGAAATGCATTGCTATATTTTCGTATAGTAGTAAATAAAATGTAAATAAAGATTTTGAAACTTTTCGAATTTTTCGTGCAATGCATTTTCGATTCTTTGGTCAAATGTATGTATTTTTAGTTATTAAATTCTGATTCGTATGTGAAAAATAGAGAATATGATATATCAAGTATATATAAAATAAGAATGAATCGATAGACAATGTTTGCATTTCATTTTTCAACCTTTCTTAAAATTAGTGTTTGTGTGGAATCAATAGAAGCATATGTAGTAAGATATATTCTCTTTCCTTTTGTAGATTTTGCTCATTATTTTTGTTTTATGATTGTTTTTCAATTGATTTATTTTATTAAGTTTAGCTAAGCTTAAAAGAAAGACAACTACATATGTTTTCTTAAACCTCAAAACTATAAATATATAATTTTTTTTTATAATTTCGAGTTTTAAAATTTAGATGCCTCAGATTTTGTTGAAATATTTTCAAGAATAGTAATACTTTCTCTATCCTACGGTTGTTTTTGAAGTAATGTTGATATTTTTCAAGGTGGACCGTAATTTTGAATTTTCTATATGATGTATCCTATTTTTTTGGCGCAGCTAGTCCTTTTTGGACCTTGCGCCAGAAAACCCAACCAACCAACGATGTAACTTTATTTAATGAAGTAAACAGAAAAAAGGATACATTTCCAAGGTCTCGTTACACTCGCATACACGTCACGCTGTAATTCACCATAATGCGTCGTTATCTGCTTTCTTCTGAAATTATTTTATTGGGAAACTACTTTGAAGAGAGTGAAATGATAAGAACCCTTACTGCAACAGATTTTAAGATAATACTTAAAAAAAGAATTTTCACTCTATATGTTTAGATTTTCAAAGATGATGCTATTTCTAAAATGTAGGAAAGCATTTTTATCTCAAAAAAATTCAGTGTTCGTATACTACGTTTGTCCGTATTTGGCTGTTATCTATTCGTATCCTATAAAGCAGACATAAAGAAAACACCTTAGCCCTTATTTTATTACGTGAAATTTCAATTATTCACTAGTTTCTCTTTTAAATTTTATATTGAAAGAAGCAGAAATCTAATTTATAAATATATGAAATTATTTTTAGTAAAAAATTAA